>VXBC01012868.1:676677-761356 GCA_013399945.1 Ploceus nigricollis
CCGCGGGGGCAGCGGGCGGCTCGGCGGAGTTCTGCCTGCCGGGGCTGGGCTGCGTGTGCTCGGTGTGCTCGGGGGTTATTTGTTTGGTTTATCCGCGTTTCTTTATTTATTTCTTTATTTCGCTGCTCGTCTGTCGTGTCTGCCTGATGCTCCGTAGGAATAATGTGCTCAGGGAAAGGCTTAACTTGTTAACCATCCAAATAAAGGGGGTGTATGACTTATATTTGATTTAAATGCACGCACACGGCTGAACGACTTAGCTGTTTAAAAGGCACACTTGCTTTCATGTGTGTAGGCATGGAATCCTGAAATGAAGATTTTATGCAAATTGATTTAATCATAACATTTTCGGTAGCATAGGAAGGGGTGGGGTTTTCTCTTTCTTCTTCTTTTTTTTTTTTTTTTTTTTTCTTTCGTTTGTTTTGTTTTGTTCCCATTTCTCTTTCTAAAGCGTGGAAAGAAGATGCCCAGAATCAGGAAAGTAGTAGGAGGTAGACAACATTGGAGGCTTCATTGCTGAAACTGACTGCTCAAGAAATTGCTGGGAAGAAAACAATATGATTCATTGTTGAGGTGTCTCTGCCCTTAGATTTATTTTTACAGGCTGCTTGCAGTTATTTTGGTTTGCTGAGTTCTTGTGCTGAGTTTTTCCTCGAAGCAGCAGCGTTCTTGGAGATGAGGAGCTCAGAGGGTTTTTATGCAGTCAGCAGGCTGCTGTCTGATGGCTGTTTACTCCTGGCTTACATTGGCCAATTATTGAAATCAGAGGTGTTATTTCGCGTGTGCACCCGTGCAGCTGAATTGAGGAGCCTCATGCACTAGTTCATCCTGTTGGAATTCAGTAAAAATGTGTTCTCAGAACAGATCTGAAGTACAATTCAGGTAGTGTGTTTAAAATGTGGGGGTTTAACCAGATAAAAATGAACACTGTGTCAAAAGAAGTAGTGAAAGGCACATGTCAAATTTTTAAATAATGTGCAACGTACAGCATATTTTTTGTTGTTCTGGTATTGCCAGGCAAACATTGTGGGGTTTTTTAAAAAAATTTTTTCCTTTTGATACCCAGCTCCCTTAGAATTGAGAAATCCATGGTGGTTAAGAGGCGTGGAAACGTTTCTACGATAATAAAAGCACTTCTGGCAAAGACGTCTCCTCCAGGTTTTGCTGCCGGGTTTGCCCCCCGGGGGCCGGCGGGGGCTGCTGCCCGTGCCTGGCGTGGCCCAGGGCCGGCTCTGGGTGTTCGCGGAGGGAGAGCAGGAGGCGGCTGCACACAATGCCCGGGCTGCGAGCTCATTGTTCTTCTGCGCCCGCCGCCGCCGGGACTCCGCTGCCTCGCACGGCGCCTTTTTCCGCGGAGCGGGGACACGCGGAGCCCCGGCAGCGTGTCCTGCCCTTCCCTGCCTCCCCAGCACGGCCTTTTGGTGCCTCGGAGGAAGAGGAGGGTGAAGGAGCGGCTGCGGACACCGCGTGTGCTGCGCGGGGCGGATGGAGCGGGAGCACGCGAGGTGAGGCTGGCAAGTGCCGGGCGCTCCATTGAACTTTCCTTCCTCCCTTGCACCTCCCGCAGGACACCCACCCGCCTGGCAGCGGGCACTGCCGCTCCTCTCATCCCCCCGCTGCCCCTGGGCTGGCTCCGGAGCTCTGTGTGCAGGGCAAACTGCTGCCAGGGAAGGACACGTCACATAAAAGCCTCGGGATGACAAAAGCAAGAGGAAGTGCAGAGGTTGACTCCAGTGTGTACACGGTTTCCCTTCCTGGTGATTGTTTCAGGCTTTTGTTTTGCCAGCAGCGTCTGTGGAAAGGCCCAGAGCAGCTGTAGGATTGTAGGATGTCTGGAGCTGGGGTGCACCCCCAGGGTCACTGAGAGCAGCCCCTTCCTCCCCGCAGGGCTGGGCTGGTGCTGGGATGTAAAGGAGCAGCTGCTACACGAGGGCTTGAGATTTGGGCTTGTTAGGCTGGTAAAATCTCAGTTGGCTAGTGGTGATGCTGAGGGGTGCAGAAGGGAGAAAAATAACGTGGTTGTTGAGCAAAACTTGCCAGTGTGCTGGATCCTTTGGAAAACAGGAAACAGTGACTGTCATAGTTTAATCATAAGGTCTCTGAGTTTTGGTTTTGAGTCTTTAGCTGACTTCAGTGTGTAATTGGGGTAAATGACTTCATTTTCCTCACCTGAATAAAATGTGGTGGTTGTCTCTGGCTTGAGGACACTTTTTGGGTGTTTTTCTCCCACTCCCAGCTTTGGTGTGGCCGGAGACTGTGGCTATTGTCTGCATGAATGCTGTGGTGTGAGGTCAGAGAGGTGCAGAGAAGCACTTGTGCTGCCTCTCTGTGGCTCTGGGATTCCTGTGCCGTGTGAATTTGTACTCTGCAGAGACTGGGATGGGTAACTCTGCCCCTGGACAAAGCTCCTGATGCTCTTGTGCAAAACAGGGAGCATTTCCTGGGCAGAAAAGGTGAGTGGGACCAGGAGAGACAGCCCTGCCCTCACCAGTCATTCCTGGTGGCTTAACAAGCAGCGATTTCTCTGCATCCAGGGGTTTGTTTTACCTTGGTGGGGGTTGTTTGCATGCAGAGTGCCTCCTGTGGAGTTGTGGGTGCAGATTCAGGGCTGCCACAGCCAAGGGTGAGTGAGTGACAACATTCATGGGTTTGAAGAGATGTGTGTGTGTGATTTTTATAGCTATGAACTTAAGAAGCTGTGCCAGGGGAGGGTCAGGGTGGATTTTGGGAAAGGTTCTTCCCCCAGAGGGTGCTGGGCAGTGCCCAGGGAATGGGCACAGCCCCGAGGCTGCCAGAGCTCCAGGAGCTCTCAGGGATGCACTGGGGGGGATTTTGGGGTGTCTGGGCAGGGCTGAGAGCTGGACTCTGATCCTCCAGCTCAGGAGATTCTGCGATCCTGTGATTGTTAACACTGGTTGCAGCTTAGGTGAGAAAAAAGACATTTTGATGTTGTGGTTTAATAACTGACTTTTTAAAATAACACTCAGTCTGTAAATTTATTCTCACAGCTCCAAACTGCATCTTTTTGTTGAAGTCACGTCGGGCAGTTGTTTGGGCCCATAAAGAACTTGTTTCACTTTTGGGACAGGGAGGGGACACAGGTGTGCCAGGAGCACCCAGAATTTAGAGTGTGTGTGAGTGGAGGGGTAATGGCCCTGCAGAAGGCGCCTTGTCCTCCCAGCAGGGCTGTTCAGAGCCTGCACTGCCCGAGGGGCTCTGACTTCATTCCGAGCTCTCTGAAGGACCCTGTGAGCCCCAGTGCCAGGTTACACTCTGCTCGTGGTGTGTGAACAGGGCCCGGATTGTGCTTCATTTCTACTTGGAAAAATAATGACAATTGGAAAACAATTAGTTATTATGTGATCCTGAAATGAGATGAGGGAGCAAGGACATAAATTAAAAAGGGGTGGCTGGGGTTGGAGTTAACCATTAAAAAACCCAAGCAAACTCAAAACAACCAACTCTAAGTTTCTAATGAAACGGTATTTGGGGTTTTTTAAGTGGCATCCTGGCTAGACTGACTATTTTTAATGTTCAGCTATTTTTCACTCTGGTTTTACTATATGTTGCAGTTGTCTCAGTTGCATGAAGTCTAAACAAATCGTCCTGCTTCACTTAAAGGGATGCATACTCTCTGATTTTAGCTCAGAGCTTAAGTTTAAATCAATAGGTTTAAAATGTGGCATATTTTTAAGTGAAACCTATCTTTGAACCGTAACAGAACAACCCCCCTATTGATGGGAAACCTGTTTATTTAATGTGGTTTTTTTTAAAGCTGCCTGAAGTGAAGTTTGCAGGTTCCTGCTGAGTTGGTTGGCTGGGCCAGGGAGATGGGGAGGTGTGTGAGGCTGGCACGGGCACTGAGGGAGGCGAGTGTGATCAGCTGCTTTGGGAATGGCTTTTCCAGCAGGCTGCTGGGGAGAAAACCCATGCCCTCCTTGGAGTGATAGAGGTGTTGGGGAGCAGCATCCACAAGGCAGCTTTGTGCTCTGGCTGTGGCTTTGCCAGCAGCGTTTTCCACAGGCTTTGCTAATGTTGGTGGCTGTGCCCAAGTGCTCCTTTCAGAGAGGCTGATGGGGGAACAAAGGAGCAAACAAGATATGAATGCTGCACTGGCTCCTTGTGCCTTCACAGCCCACGGGGCAAGGGCTGCCTGCAAGGGACTGAAAAGCACAAGCACATCGAAATATTGGCCTGGCTGTGCCTGCCTCAATAGGTGTTGTGTGCTTGGGTTTGGGGTTTGTTTTTTAATGCAAATGTTTGTTAGTTCACTGAGCACCCAGAATTGTACCCTGACCTAGAGAAAAGGGAAACTAGCGAGGGTACAAACATCACTTTTCCCTCTGTGCCCAGCGGGGGTAATGGTCACCGTTTTTTCTTTGGAATTCTTAGAAACGTGTGTTTGGAATGCACTGTTTCTCTGGATTCCAGACAGAAAGGGTTCTATTTGCATTTGGCATCTTAATTACGTTACAAGCGCAGTTCTGAAAACGTGGATCACTTTAGGTATCGCATAAATTCCAGAGATTAAAAAGTAACTTTTGATGATTGAGTTACTGAAAAATGGGCTGTTGTCTGACTGTGTAGGTTGTCTTTTGTTCTTCCTACAGCACACAAATGAGAGGCCAGTTCACATTATAAGATTCAGGATAAGTGGAGGAAAATGAGTGCTCGTTAATTTTGCGGTCTTAGTTAATCTATGTATTTAATCTACTTGTCTGTAATAAGAAAAGTTACTGTGGTATTATTAATCCCTGGTACTGAGAGTCAATTTTGGCCTGTTTCAGATACGTAACAGGATTTCTCTGTTATGATGATGGGTGTTCCACGATCTTTTCTAGTACAGGCAGTGAGGGCTGGAGTGTAAATTTATTTTTCTGATCAGCAGAACTAATGAAGGTTCTGTTTTAGTGTTTCTGCTGAGGAAACAGGAGCTGATAAGTCCTGAAGTTTGCTCCCTCCCTCCCTGTTGCCCGTGAAATCCTCTTTTTTCCACTGTCCTTCCTAACAGTTGAGTGGGCAATAACATGGCTGTGCCTACGGGCTCCTGGCTGCCAAGCAAAACCCCAAATGCTGCTTTCTGTCTGGCCATGCCTTACTGGGGATGTAATTAATTAGAGAGTTTTTTCCTATCCATCTGCTGGCTCGCACAAAACTTTCAGGAATGTTGGTTATTGCTGAGATGACTGTCGTGGCAGGCTGGTTGGAAATTCATTATGCACTACGAGTTACTGGCATGAAATAAGAGAAGGAGGGAATTGGGGAGGGGGGAAGGGGGAACTGAGGTGAATTAGGGAAGCTTGTTTTCTCTGAAGAAAGGGGATAAAGAAAGAGAAAGGAAGTTGTGTCATCCAGTGCTAATAAATATTTCTGTCTGGGTGATGAGCAGTGTCTCCTTTATGTTGGTCCTTTTCATGTGGCCAACTGGTTTGGGGTGGAAGCAGACAAATTATTGGGCACTGGGCCCATCTTCCTGCAGATCTTCCTTCTTTTTTTGGAAGCACTGTAGTGTCAGCTGGTCTGGGAGCAGGCATCTCCTACAACTGTTGGTAAAATACATAGGGGAAACACTCTTGTCATGTACTAAAAATGAATAAAACCAGAATTTCTTAGCAGTGAAAAGTTTAAACTTTTAGAAAGCCCAGCTTTTCTTTGGTGTGATGTGAATGTGTGTGTGTGTTTATACCATTTTCCTCCCCACAAACGCCAGTGTTAGCCATGCAGCAGGTGTTCACTGCCATGGCAGCACGTGGAAGGTGCCAGTTTTCCTCCCCTGAAGGGCAGGTGACTTCCAGCAGCCCTTTTGTGTCTGTGCTGTAGGAAATGGCTCTGGACACTTAACTCAGAGTGGCTCTGACTGCTGGGATCTCAGCCCTGCACTCAGAGCTTGGCTCAGCAGACTTTGAGCACTGCCTGTTCCATAGCCACCCATGTATTGCACAAACTGACACGTGGTCTCATTTTAGCTAATGGCTTTAAAATTTTAACAAAAACGAAGCCAGAGAGGCCTTTTCTCTGTTGCTGCTGAGGTCACAGTGGTCTGGAGGGAGCTGGTAGGACTGCACCATGCTTTAAATCTGAGCACCTACAGTAATTATGTGGTTGAACTGCAAAGTAAAGCAGGATGATCTAGACTTGAGTGTTTTGGTATGGTGGAATAGAGAATTAAGCCAGAATATGATGGTTTCTGTCAAAGCTTACTGTTTTGGCAACCAGTTTATTCCCTGGTTTAAAGAAAATGGCAAATTCAGTTAGTAATTAACTATGCATTATAGGGTGTGAGGGGATCAGCAGCTTTGTGCTAAATATCAAAGCTATTAAATGTATGTGTTTAAGGATTATGAATCTTCTTAAACAAGTGCATATATGGCAGTAGTCTGCTGATGCCAGCATCCACAAGGGACTGGAATATGTTTACATGAAAAGTGTCATGAATATGAAAGAAGAAAGTGCTGTAGATCATGGGATTCTAGTGCTTTAAGGGTTATATTTCCCTGAGAAATACCCAGTAAAGAATGGTGGTGTCAGACAACTGGGTCCTTCAGATGGGCTTTGAATGAAGAAGGAACACAGGTTCATCAGGGCAGCTGCTCCCTGCTTTAGGTGAAGGAAACACAATTTACCCATGGCTGTGTGTCCTTTGGTGCTGGTACTGCCGTGCCAGGGGTGCAGCCTGGGTAAGAAGGAATGCAGTGTCTCCATTAAAGATCTTCTAATGAGGTCGGTGCAGGAGACTTAAACACTTAATCCTCATTTCTACAAACGGGGAGTGAGATGCAGGAAATCTAATTTATGTCTCTAAGGTCATTCATTTTCATGAAACTTAATAGACCTGGCTCTGACTGCTCCTTAAACCACTGAATTATGTTACTTGCCTTCCAACATGAACCCTTCAGATGAGAACCTTTACTCAATGATTCAACAAACCTATTTACCTGTACATTTAAAGATTGCTGTGTGTCAAATGCCCAGCTAATAACTCCCCAGGAAATAACTGGCTTACCCCCTTGATTTGCCCCTCCTGTCTGTGGTTGATCAAGGAAACCTTGCTCTTGGAAGAAAACTGAGGCAGAATCCAGGTTCTCTTCTGCTCTGCTGGAACAGTCCTGGCTGCTGTTTGAATGCTTCATCAGAGTTCTGAGCTATTGGAGGGCAGTAGGTGAAAAGGCAGTGGTGCACACTTCTGGTAATCTGAAGGTTGTTTTTTAATTGTACTAATTCATAGGGAGGTTCTGGATTTATCAGTGACACGTTCCTGTATCTCACACGTCCTTTAGCAGGTCACTAGAAATGTATGTGACTTGTAACATGTTTATTTTGTACCTCTGCTTAGGCTTTTTTTTGTAATTCTGCTCATTTCTCCACTGTAGACTTTTGAGATTCTCCCTGTTCTGCTTTTTGGTGATTTAATGTGAGTGTTTGAGGATGTTTCTTTTTCCTCGAGTCTCAGTCGCTGTCACAGCTCACCTTCCAGAGCTGGCTTTGCTAAACAGCCTGTAAACAGCATATCTGCTCATTCTTCTGGCTGGAAAAAGTCATTTGATTCTTATTTCCTGCTTGTCTTCATGCTGAATAGCCTCAGTCCTTCATTGTTGGCTTTTATTGTGTAACTGCTTCTCTTTGGAGCGTGAGCAGCGGAGCTGCTGCGCTCGGTTCTCTGGGTCCTCGCTGCTCTCTGCAGCCCTGCCTCAATTAACGTGCTCTTCCCTGCGCTAATTAGTCAGCAAATAACTCCTTCCACGGCTTTTGTCCCAAAGTACGAGCTGGCAAGATGTGGAATGTAATTACTTCTGTGTGTGTTTAGTCAAGTCTTCGGAGTCCCCAGAAGTTCCGTTCAGCTCGTCCTCGCTGTCCCGTTCTGATGAACATCTGGGATGTTCTGGGAGAAGAGAAGGTGGAGGGATTCCTGGTGAATCCCTGGTTCAGGACCTTCTGTTTGAACCTGAGCACATGTCCTGGGTTAGATCCCCGGGATATTACACTTAGGTAATGTCTTTAACTCCTGGAGATGATACAGGGTCAGGGTACAAGCAGGCAACAAGAGAGACTGGGAAGATTCCAGGTTGTTAATTCCTGACAAGAATTTAAGTGTTGGTACCACAATATTTGGATTGTGCTCCAGACACTTAAAAAAGTCGCCAAACTCATTGCATGACCTTGAGCCAAGTAACTCATTGCAGTTGTGTTCTTGTGCTTACAGGAGAGGTGTGAGGGTGCTTTGTTATCCGGGAGCTTTACAGTTCTTGGGCAATACGAAAGTGCCAATTTGCTGTGTCTGTTTACTCTGCTAATCTAAAAATGTGTTTAGCTTAGTTAAACACAATGTTTCCTTTTCTCACTGATTGTAAACCAGGTTAATGAATAAAAACCATAAATATATATAAATATATGCATATAATGGTATGTTTGCATCAAAACATCACTGAGCTCTGTCCATGTCACTGCAGATCACCACGTTCTCACTGTCCCTTTGAGTTTAAGACATTTGCTCTTCTATTCCTTAAAGGCCTAATTCTGATGGCAACTGTATGTTGTATCTTTGCATTTGTTATTTTGTGTCCCAGTGTATCTATTTGGTATTACTTGTCCATAGTGAAGGAGTTTAGGATTTTGCCGTACCAGCAGCTGTAGGAGAATATCTAATTCCTTGGTATTGAATGGAAATTATTCTTATTGTTTTTTAAATGCCTTAACTGTTAGATGCCAAATTTGAGCTATATTAATTTTTTTTTTCCTTAAAAGTTTTGGAATAAATTTCTGGTTTGCTGTTTTCAGTGGTTTTCAGAACTCTTTTATGGCTTGTCCTGGATCAAGTTTGCCTTTAAAATAAGCTTTGTAGGAATAATCTTGCCCTTGGTTTAGGTATTTGTGCATTCAGGGGAGCAGAAAGATGAGGCAGGACAGCTCTGAGCGTTCCTGGTGCTGAGTCCTGCCCTTGGCGTCCCTCCTGTTCCTGATGGGCTCCTGCAGAGAGCCCTTCCCAATCAATATTGGAAATACTCCCTGAGGAACCTTCTCTCTGCCTCCTGAAACTGCAGGGGTGGGGATTTCACTTTCAGGTGCACAAAGGTGAAGTTCTGATGCTGAATAAGCCTTCCAGGATGGAAGGAGGTGGAGTCACCCCACTGGCAGCTGAGGATAAGTCAGGGGGATATTTCCTGTGTACATGTTTGGTTTTAATAAAAATATGTTCTGTAGAATCCAGTTCAGTAGGAACATAATTTGCACCTCATTTAAATAAGGTTCTTTAAGTCAGTCTGTGGTCCAGTGGGTGTATGAAGAATCAAATCTGTGTTCTCTCTTCCCTGGGGAGAGGAAGGGCGGGCTCCGGGGAGGAAAATGAGGCAGAAGAGATTAATACTTGCAGTGCAGGAAACACTGATCCCTCTGTGATCTAAAGTTTCTGTTTGAAGTCCAACCAGGTCTATTCTCTGTGTGCCTGGATGTGTTTTTGAGCTGCTGTGGCCTTTCTGTCTGGGCTGTGATTAGAGAAGAGGCTGTAGTGAGCTGGTGTCACAAATAAAACCAAAATAGTTCTTTAAATCTAAAATAAAACTCAAACAAACAATTATCAGGGAGAATGACTGGGGCAGGAGGGTTTCCTTCTCTTGTGAGTGTACTTAGGCATGTGCATGAGTTTGCCTCATTTCTTGACTGGGACTTGTTTTTTTCCCCATAGTTGGTTTTATTTTTTTTTTTGAGATCCACTGCATTCATTTTCCACATTATGTTGATACAGAAAGACACCAGACTTAAAAGGTACCTCTAAAATACCTCTTGGCAGCAGCAAAGCCCTTGTCTTCAGTGCTCAGGCAAATGCCTCAAAAATACATTCAATTTTGAGAGGAGTGGATTTTTGTGTGGGCAGAACCTATTTGAGCAGCATCCTTAAGCATCCCTGGGAGATTGCTGCCTGCTTAGCTCCTTGATGTTCCCGGTTCTCAGGTCATCAGTTCCTGCTTGCAGAAATAGGACTTCAGGGGCCAGCCATCCATAGCACAGTTTGACTTGTGCAGCTGTGGAGAAATGCCTGGTGTTTCAGAAGGCTGCAGATGTTAAGTGTTTGTCAGGAGGAGCTGCCGAGCGTGGCACGTGCCTGATGTGCTTGCTCTGGTGACTTGATTAGCTCTGGGTTTGGGCTGCAGATAAATTGGCTGTCAGGGAGGGCTGTGAGTGTTGTCTCTATAGCACAGCACAATTTTTAGGTGCTCTGGTTTTGGTTTTTTGGTTTTTTTTAAAGCCACTGATATCAAAACAAACCTTGAGTGCTCTGGGGACTGAGCACTGCCTGAATTGGGAGCTTTTACCTTAGACACTGAGATGAGGGGAGCACTGGGAGCCTGACGTTTGGGGGTAGCCCTGGGTAGTGAAATGCAGCACATCATTGAAGAGGAGGGAGCTGCTAAATGCTCTCAGAGTGCAGCATCTGAAGGGGTTGCCCTGCACATGTGGAAGTCCTTCCTCAGCCACAGCACCCTGCCAGATCCCTGCAGGAGCTGGGCATGCACGGGAATTGCACTGGGCTGCTGCCATTAGTGGAGTGTGTTCCTGAGAGGACAAAGCCTTTGCATAGTCTGGCTGTTCTGATGATCCCGAGCTTGAGGAAACCCACATTTCTCTGTAGTGGTAACTCATTCAGCTGTGTCTAAAATGCGATTCTCTCTCGTAGGAGGCAAAAATATTTGCTATGCCTTTAGTTCTCAGTGAAGTGTCAGAGCTGAAACGTGTTTAAAGGAATCTGTGTTAGATCACAAGGTTTAATTTTGCTTGCTTGTGCACTTTTTTTTCTCCAGCATGGGATTTCTTGCTGTTTTCTTGGTGTGAAAAAGAGCCCTTACAGTGCCTTTCACCATGGCACAGTTTCCCCCAAAAGGAAAATGGAAAAAGAAATGTGGAAAACTGAAGGGTTTGGGGAATGTACTTCTCAAAAAGAATGTGACAGCTCACCTACACATCACTTCATTCTGTGTGTGTCAGGAGAGTTCATCAGAGATGTGTTTGCTCATCTGTGTTAAAGAGAATTCCTTCTGTGACTCTGAGCAGCTGTAAAGCTCAGAGTTACACAGCTAGTGGTTGAGGTGAGAAAGTGATTCAGGTTTGGGCCACAGGTTGGTGCCACTTGTGTGTTTGTGACAGTTTGATTGTTGGAGTGAAATTTTGGATTTCATTATTCCCAGAGCAGTGAGGAGCTGGACACGCCCGTGGCCACTGACTGTCCCTGGAGTGCCTGGACTGGTTGTTGCTTGCCACACGTTTGAGGCAGTGACTGTGGTCAGAGTAAGCAGAAAAAGCTTCCTGGAGGCTCCCAGGCAGTTGGAAATATTTCTGACTGGGTTTAGGAGGAGGGGAAAGAGCTGTGCAGATGATTATTAGGGGAGCTTGGGAGTGCAAACTGTATTTATTGGAAAGAAGCCAACTCTTAAACAGAACTGTAAAGACCTGTGCTCTGATCAGCTTTTGAATGTGGAAAGAGCTCTCCGGTCTGAATTACAGGGCTCTGGTTAAATGATTACATGAGGTATGTTTAAAAAGAGCAAATGTCTTTTATGTCCAGTCAAATAAGGTTCTTGGCAGTCAAATGAAATCTATGTTGACTTCCATCTGACAGCCAAGTGACTCAAATTCTATGTTTCCTAAAGGAAAATGGCTTTTTTATTTTTAGTTTCCGATTAATTCCATTGTAGCCTGTAACAAGAAATAATCTTGTACTGGATTTTCTTTATAAAAGTAGGATCCATAACTCTGCAAGCAAGCTTTAGTTCAGCTGTTTAAAGCAGGGGGGGTTGAAATGCTGTGCTAAGGCAAGGTAGAATTTGTGAGGGCTCTTTTTTCAGTGGGAAATGGTCTGTTGAATGCTTCTCTAGCATGTTCTGTGCACTTCAGTTTGCCAGATTAACAGAGCTATTAGTAATAGCCACTCCTGCTCCTTCAGCCTGAAAGAGTTGGTAAGCGTGGAGCTATATGTAGTTTGTATTTTTAATTAAACTTGTACTGGGATTATCTTGTATTACCAGCTACCTTCTAGAAGATTATGTTCATAAAAGGTTCATGAGTTGTTAAGTGGAAGAGATTAAAGTGATTGTTGGCGTGTTAGTAGAATTATTTGTTGCCTACGCAGCATTTGTTCATAGCTTTAATTTGCCAGTAATGGAAGACAAGTAAAATGCAAGCATCTGACTTTTAAAATCTACACTAGCTGACAAAATGAGGCCGTATTTCAGAGTGATTGTCTTTTGTATTATTATTCTTTTAATGTGATGTTTGGTTGCTCAGAAATATTGAGTGGAAGAATATTGTTTTCAGTGTTTTCGGCGCTCTTACGTTCTGGTGATACTCTTAATGGCGTGACCAGAAATGTATTTTATTAAAAAATGGAAAACCACTTAAAGCGTGGAGGGGATAAAGGAGCACAAAGAGCTGATGAGCAGATGCAGGAGGAGATGGTTTCTATTATAGTGGACTTGTAAATCCTTGCTGTGTTGGTCATTTAATCAATACAGGAGAGGTGTTGGAGGGATCCTGTGCTTAGGGAGATAATGTCTTTAAACGCAGTGCTCAGGATGATTTTATGCATCCAGATCTGTTTAGAATGGACTGTGAAATAGGTCGGGCAGTGAAGGAGAATGCAGCGGGTGTCTCTGCTGTTATCAAAACCCATGAGCGAGCTGTGCCTGCCTGAATGGCTCCCTTTGTGGGGCTGGGATCCATCCCGGAGCAGGGAGTGCCTGGCCCCGCCGGGCCCATGAACGGTGCCTGTGTGCTGCAGCCACAATGCGGGCACAGTGTGAATAAACATCTGCTCGCCTTTAATAATGGATGCCAGGCAGCCTGGGGAGCTCCAGGCTGCACTTGCTTGTGTCTTAGACCCAGCGAGTTAAAACAAACAGGGCAAACTTACATTGTGTGATTCTGCTGTGGAAAGGTGAGTTCTTACTTTGAGAGATGGTCTGTGGGATGAATTTCTGTGTGCAGAGTGTTAATGTAGAGTAAACCCAGTTTCCAGTGCCTTCAGTGGGTGCTGCAGGAATGTGTTGCACTGTTCTGCTCTGGAGGTGGTGTAAAAAAGATATTTTCCCCTCTCCTTTTTACCAAGAAGCTGCCTTGCAGTAGTTTGGGTTAGCTGGGGGCAGGAGCAGGCTGGGCTGGTGCCCCTTGGCAGGGCTGTGCCAGAGCTGCAGTCCCAGCTCCACATCACCCCTGGCTCTGCCCAGCCTGGTACCCAGCTCTCCAGCGTGGGGATGCTCGAGATGATTAAGGATTCTGCTGGTAATTGCTCTTTGGTTGCCAAAAATGTATCCTGTTAACAATATGTCCAATTTCTGTTGCTGCAGCTCTGCCTGTGCCCGGGGTGAGGCTGCTCTGTGCTGGCACTGCCAACATGTGCCTGTCTGGTGTGAGGGACTGGCCAGGGGCCTGTCCAGGGTCTGGGTTTAACTGGAAAGCTCACACAGCACTGACCATCCCCAGGCTGCTCTTTGGACCTAGGAAAACACAACTCCTCTCTGGAGCAACCTCCAAACCCAGATTTTCCTGGCCAGGCTTGTGAGCAGTGCATCACTGTGTTTTCAAACCCAGCTCCTTGGTTTCTCAGTGCTCCTCCAGCCAGGCAGTATATTCAGGGGAGTATCCAGTGTATGGGCCACTCACCACATGGTGGCAATTTTCCCAGGAAAGGAATCTGTGTGGATAGAAAGCCTGAACTTGCCTTGCTCAAACATGAAGAATGCAAGTGTGCTTTAAGTTAGGATGTGAACTACATTGATGGCTCTGTTTTGCAGGTGTGGTGAGTTTGAGAAGGTCCATAGATCACAGGAGACTATGGAGAAATTAACATTAGCTCTGCCCTTGAATTTAGTATTTCGTGCATGTCTAGCTGGTAAAATGCTAAATGCAATTTTTTCAATTATAAAGGCTTAGCAAGGCTTAGAGATGATTTTCTGAGATTCTAAAATATGTACTGTTTAATACATAATGCAAAAGGAAAAGCTGGTTTCTTAATGTAAGAACATGAAAATGGAACCAGCTGCAACGTTATGCCACCCTGATGCAGCTTTGATGCTACACTTTTAGCAGTGGATTAAATATTGATACCTCTTTCTGCCCCCTCACCTCCCAGTACACTTAAAGCTTTTGCAGTTGTTTTAAAGTGTTGATAGAAGAGCTGGTCAAGTTTCTGTAGTTCGTCCCACTAGATTTTTGTGAAGTATTAAGAGTTTATGTTGGTAGTTTAGGGGAAGGAATGTATGAGCAATTCTCTTCCATAAATACATGGATCTGTTGGTGAGCAGAGCTGCAGGACTTTGTAAGCTCCACGTTTATGTGGGTAAGGAGGAGCATGATGTCCCTTGGCTGCAGCAAGATCAGACCCCAGATCAAGTAAACAGTATATGAAATTAAACTATAAAATGGAAAATAAATGTGTGATTATGTCACAAATGAAAGACAGATGTGAGGAACCCAGGGATTACACGGGCTGGTATGAAAACCATGCAACAATCTGATGCTTGTTTGAGCCATGTATTAACTCTCAAGTGTGAGTTATATCCCCCTGAAACTGTTCAGGATGCTGGGGAAAAGTTCCTGTACTGCCAGGGATTAGGAACGTGGGGAGGTGAAGAGGAGATTTATAAGGCTGTTGGAATATTCTGCTAGGAGTGGAAACTCTGAGTTCAGCTGGACAAGGAGCTGCCTGGCAGGGTCACAGCCAGGGACAGTTCTCACTGTGTCACTGGTGCCTCTGAGGCTGAGCAGCTCCCTGTAGCCCTTGGCTTAGCTTAGTCCATGCCCAAACATCTCAAGAGCCATAAGCTGACTTGTATTTGTGACACAGATTCACTGAAGGATCTTTCCCTGCTACCAGAGAAGCTGGAATTTCCCCATAGTTAATAGAATCATCTTAGTGAGCTAAAGGTGGCTGCAGCATTAAAACTACAGTTGGATCAGGATCACTGAAAATGTTTCTGGGTCCTGCTGTAAGCTCTGTAAAATACTTGGTGTGCTAAATCCTGATGTCTTTATTTAGTCCTTACTCTGGTGGAAATGAAGTCAGTGGCAGATGCTGCAGGACTGGTCCATACTGACCCAAATATCAGCAAGCTAAATTTATTATTTTTTCAATATCTGTACATTGCCTTGTTTTTTTCTATGCTGGAAATGGAAATTGTGCCTGACTTCCCTTGCAGGATCACATCATTGACATTCCAGGGACACAACACAGTCGATATTCCCTGGTCCTAATAAAATGTGGCAGCTTTGCAGTGACAGCCAGGATCAGCCTGGAGACTCTCACATTTCCAGCACTGCCAGAAATAAGCCTTCTGACCTTGTTTTTCTGAAGAACCACATCACTTGTGTGATGCTGTGGGTGATTCCTGTAAGACAGGTGGTTCCTCTCCACCTGGCTCCCAGACTGCTGGATGTTCCTGCTGGAATAGTGGGGAGCAGTCAGTGCAGGGAGTTTGGGTGTTCCCCACAGCCTGGCTGCTGCTTTCCCTTAACTCTCCTGTGTGTTGGGGTGTGTGAAGCAGATTTATCTGTGCCGTGCCTGCTGAAAGCTCTGCTGGGATGGAGAGGGGTGGTGCTGTGAGAAAGCACTGCTCCAGAGCTGCTGTGGGAGACAGGCAAGGCAATAAAAGTGCAGCTCCACGGCAGAATGCTCTGTTCTGAAAAGCAGCGTGAGGAGAGAACAGTCATATTCTGTGACAGCAGAATCAATAGGGCCTCTGTGGAAACAAATGAGAGTTTTATCTCTCCAGGCTATTGTTGAGGGCAGACTGAGGCAAATGTCTAATGGGTTCATGCTTTTGAAATCATTCTGTAACTGTAAGGGAGAGGAACATGCTTTTAAAAATGGAGTGAGCAATTATGAAAAGGAGGTTACTCTGCACTCCTGGAAATGGTGTTTTGTCGGGGCTGGGTGTTGGGTGTTTGAGGCAGCTCTGGGCAGGCAGCAGTCAGAGCTGCCCCACAGTGGGTCTGTGTGTTTACACTCGTGTGGGTGGATTGGTGTGCCTGTAAAACCTGGGTATCTGTCCTCAGGAGAGCTGAGCCTGTGAATTCTGTGAAGCCCTGGTTTCCCAGGGAGTACCTCTGCAATTATAACCTCAGAGAAACAGGATGATTTGGCAGCATCCCCGTCATCCCTGAGTGCTGGCATTTAGCTTGTCCCCCAGGATGGCTCTGAGGAGTCTGTGATTCTCAGGGTGCTGAGCAGCTCTGAACAGGCTGTTCTGCAATCAGGAGCCCATTACTGACTGCAGAGGTGTCCATAAACACTGGGGAACAGCAGAGGGAACATGGATTACTCACAGGAACACTGTGGTACAAGGGAGCAGGGAGGAATGGGCTGTTCTGAGCGTTTCCTGCTGCAAAGCAGATGAGAGGAGCAAATCATTGGAGAATACAACATTCACATGCACAAAGTGTTACCATAAGCTGCACTTGGATATTGGGAAGCTGTGATGCTTCTGCCAGCTCATGAAGTTCTTGGGTTGTGGGGTTTTTGATAGAGAACCTGGGAATGTGGGATGCTCTGTGTTTGTTTTTGATGTAATAACTGGATAATGTGGTGTTTTGGCCGGGCACGCAGCTCACTTTAACTTCGGAAGGAAGAGTGAGAAATCCCAGCTGGAATTTCTTGTTTATACAACACATGTGCTGAGGCTCTTGCCTCTTCCTTACATGTGTGTGTATATATATGTGTATATATAGATATATATATATATGTAGCTGTGGTGCTGATTATGCAAACAAGGAGAGATGAGCACTCACTGGATTGCCAGGGTTGTTTGAGCTTCAGCAATTTATTCAAACTTAGTAATTTCATGTGAGATGGAGATGTTTGCTTTGGCCGCTTGCCAAGTTTGAAACTTACTTGTTTTGTTTTTAAAACACTTGGAGTGCCAAAAGCCTTTGTTACATCCTCACTTCTGTTACTGGAGTGGGAACCAGGAAATAAAAATGCCTTTTTTTTTTTTTCCCTTTTAAATGAAAGAATAGCCTGAGTTTCAGAAATACTAAGCTGAAGTGATTTTTTTTTCTCCCCCTTTTACCTTGTCAAATTAACATGATTGCATGTTTCACTTTTTATGCTAAGGAGTTTCTGATCTTCAAAGACAATTTTCAAAAAGACATGCTGGTTCAGCCAAGGAGACTAATATTTTAGAAGGAATATTACCAGTAATAAAAAGACAGAGTTATGATAGTTTGCATTAATTTTAATAACTTTTTGTGCAGCTCTCGAGTCGAGATGTGGGAAATTAAAGGGAGGCAGCTCTTGCTTGGCCTGCAGTGCGTTTGTTCTGCATTATCTCAGGCAGACATGGAAAAGGCTGCAGGGAGCCTGGTGGGGCTCCTGAGGGGTCAGTTCAGGATCCCTGGGCAGCAGTGGCACCATCCTGTACCTCCCCTTGTCAGCTCTGCCCTTCAAATGGGGCAGCACAAAAATTCTCTTGGATTTCAGGAGCATTTGGGTTAGCAGAGGGTAAAACAAAAATGTGCTCTGTGCTGCCTAAAGTCTCAGTATTAGTAATTAGCTGTGCAAGTTGATTCCTTTAAAACAGTGGGGTCAGAAATACCAGTTCAATAGCCACACAATGTGTGTTTTCCAAAGAGATGTAAAATCAGAAACACTTTAAATGTGGGGTGTAAGTAGAATATCTAATGAGTTCCTGTGAAATGTCAAATCTCATTTATCATGGTAACCATCAATAATGCACCAGATGTTTTGACTGCATTTGGTTTTGTATTAAATTAAACACAGGCAGGGGTGCATGAAGTTCATCATTAATGCTGCCAAGGCTGGTGCTGTGACAACCACTCTGTGTTCTGGGGGATTTGGTGCTGCTGGTGGCTCTGTGTGTGACTTGTGTGTTTGGAGGTGTCTTGCTTGTAGTAAAGAATGGCTCTGAAATTGGTTGTCTTCATTCAGCTGAGCTTATACTCAAGTTAAAACTGCTTTGAACTGATTTTTTTTTTTTCTTCCATCCTGTCAATCAGGTCTTACATTATTAGTTTAGTGAGTAATTACATTCACTGTTTGCATTTTACTCGCTGAGATGGAGGCAAGGTTCTAAATGGTAATAATTAGGTATAATACCTCTGTTGTGAGGTAAGCAGGAAACTTCAGATGCCTCGGATGTTGTAGCTAATGACACCTGTGTCTGGGATGCAGCCCCTGGGATTTGTCAGGAGCTCAGCCTGGGGAGCTGGGAGTGATGCACTCGGGGTTTTTGCTGCTCACAGTTGGTCTCAGCCCTGCCCTGGCTGCTGAGGGGACAAGGACATCTGTCCTGAGTCTGAGCCACGGGTGGGAGCAGAGGGTAATTAAGATGGCAAACCTTGGAGATCCAACATCCCCTCCCTCTCTCCTTAGAAAATCAGCTACATCACTGAAACAAGACTTGAAAAGCGTGCTCTGAAGCCAGAATAAACACCCTGAAATTTTTATCATAATGTTGCTTTTAAAAGTCCTAAATGTCCTCTATTTAAAATGAAATTCTTTTGTATTAACCTGCTTTCATATGCTAGCTTTCACCAGACTGCAGAATTGCCTGATTTGACTTTCTAATGTAACTGTAATGAATCTTCTGGGAAATGGAGCGATTGAGTGCATCCACTGTGCAACTCCATTGTGAAATACTCTGTTAGATCTGCTAGATTCCCGATTTTATTTTTTCTAAGGGGTGGAGTGTCCCTGTCAGGTATTAAAATCGAAACCAAATGCATTCTCTAGGGGACTTGGGGAGCTCAGGCACTCCAGTGGGTAACATTGCCTTGATTAAATATGTTTGCAGCATCCCACACATAAATAGGCTGGGTGATGGTGGCACAGTTAGATTAAATTCAAAGGCGTGCATTTGGAGAGAAAAGAATAAAGATGAAATTTATTGGCAGATACCCATGTAGCTCCTTTGAATACCTATAGGACAGATTATTTTTAAAAATGTATCAAAGTGCACACAAAACTCCACATAGGGAGTGTATTTTTGTGTTAAAATGCTGCCTTATTCTGCAGCTGTACTTGCACAATGTCTGCCTTGTGAACAAAACGACCCTTTGAAGAATATTGCATATATGATATGTGAAAGGGAGGGGAGAATCCGAGTATCCAGTGCTCAGCTTGGCACCCAACAGCCATTCCTTTCATACTTTGATTTCAGGGCCAAAATGCCCATTTTTTGCACTCTTGCAGTCCACTCCCAGGGAAGGCCATACCCAATTCTCTCGTGTCTTGCTTGTCTTGATACCTTTTAAAATGATGTAGTCCTGGGGTTTTTAGTTTCTGTGTCTTTGGGCTTTCAGTTTCTTTTTGCCATTTCTCCATAGATTTTTCAAGTTTACAAAATTCTGGGAGTCCCATTCAGCTTAGATCTGGTACTTAAAAAGGCCATACTTGAGACAAAAACTGTCCAGCCCACCTGGGCTTGTTGGCTGTTTCAGAGGTGACGTGGAAATCACATTTCCAGAGCAGTGCTGGGCGGAATCTCCTGCACATCTCCCTGTGGTGGCTTTGGGAATGGGGTCAGGATACATCCTCCAGCAGGGAGGACAGGAAATATTGGCAGCTGGAACTTCAGGCAGCAAAATAATAGAAGAAAATTATCTGTAAGTGCCAACTTCCAGCTCGGTGGCTGATACAGCTTCTCCTGGGAGGTCAGTGCTGCTTAAAGGGGGATTTCCCCACTGCATATTCACCTGATAAGGGCAGATCTGTTCATTCAGAGCAGCTCTGTACAGTGCCCTTTTCCTGAGAGTAATGGAAATTGCTGTGAATAAAGCTAGACACAGTTTATATATCTGTGGGGAAAAAAATCAATATTTTCTTTGGGATCTGATGTTGAGTCCACTTAAATCTGTTTAACTTCAAAATGCAGGTAGTATATTGTAAGATGAGGACAGATAAGTACAAAGCAGGTTCTCAAGCCTTGGAGAATGTTAAAAATTCTATATTTTTCCTGCAGATAACCTTTTTCTTCTGTCAGTTGAGTTGGGCAATTGAAATAAAGGCTGGAGTTGCACAGAAAAGATGTTCTGTGGGCTTATCTCCAAATTGTGTCAGCGTTTTCTGCTCCCTCCTCTCCCCTGCCTGGTTTCCTTCCGTATCAAATGTAATTCCTTAAATCCATTGTAGTAGGTGGATTCGCATGTCCCTGGGCGTGAGAGGAGTTATGGGCACGGCAGCCTTTGGTCAGGGTGTTTGGGACAGGATTGGGGACAGGACTGGGACAGGGGGCACACCTGGACCAGGGGCTGTCACCCCCCGTGTCCCCCGGCCACTCTGCGTGTCCTGGGTGGCGAGCGTCCCTCGCGTGTGGCTGCCGTTTCCCTGCCAGCTGTTGCCATTTTGCATTCTGTGTTTGTAATCACCCTTTATAAAATGGCTTTATTGTTGGCTGATCAGGTGTATCCTGACATAAATAAAACATTGGCAGTAATTGGCTGTGACAGCTCCGCCGCCGCCGCCCCTCGCGGCTCCCGAGCCCCGGCCCCTCTCCCCGGGGTAATTGGCTTTGACGGGCTCTGGTTGCTGCAATAATACTGATCCATGAGCCTGTGTGAGCTGCATAATGCCTCGAGGATTTTGTACCCATCAATATGTCCTCAGCTTGAATCATTTTTTTCATACTTTTTCCGTGGCAGTTTATTAAAAGGAATGCTTGCTGCATTTACTGTGTGTTTGGTATCTACACAGCCTCAGCTGTCATGGCAGATGAAAACAGCATCCTGCAATTCCAAACGCTGCTCTGTGCCTGCTGCTGATACAAAGAAACCCCCCCTGCCATTGCCCAGAGACACTTGCAGTTCAAGTCTCTTATTCCTGTAGGTACATTGATGTTTTAGAATGATCCGTGATAATAAAACGCGATAATCTGTTGGCAAGAGCACAACTGCTTTTGTTTGCAAAACTTAATAAGCTGTGAGACAAACACAGAAATATGCAAAGGCAGAGCTGTACGTGCTAAGTGAGGCCTGACAGTTTCGGTTCTAACCACAGCTGAAGGCGTGCTGACTTGTTTGCTACCTTGGGTAATAACTCAGATTTCTTTTGTGGTGTCTGGTGGAAAAAAAAGAAATCAAAATCTTGTATTTGCTGGTATTGGATCACACTTGATCTTATTAGGACATTCTGAGAAATGTGAATGGCAGCAAATCCAACTTGGTTGGATCCTAATCAGTCTCAACACCAAAGTTATTGGGTTCTTAACCAGAATTGGCACGTAGAGCTGAAATTCATTAAAAGTAGTTCTTAAAGTGGGATTAGTTTTTCTCGGTTACAATTACTGCTGGCTCATCACGGAGAGCAGAATTTCTGTGGGTGAAGTGTGCCCAGAGGAATTCACTATCTCAACAGGAGTCGTGACTCCTTTGGGAAGGAAGTTTGTATAAATATCCCTGTGATCTTTGTTCCCTGTCAAGCTTAGGGCTCTCTGCTTAGGGAATAATTTCTGAAGGATTCCAGGAGTGGTTCAGGAGCCACTCCAGAGCAGACTGTGTCTGCAGTGGCTGAGAAGAAGGTATTGCTGCTCCTGGAGAAGGTATTGCTGCTCCTGGAGAAGGTGTTACCCCTTGTTTGAAATCAGATCCTCCTGGCACCCCCAAGCCAGCCTGCTGTGTGGTGCTGGCTGGAGGAGTGATGCATCCTTGGGAATGGCAGTGACTCAGGCAAAGGGCAGGGATTTCATCTCTTGTCATCCAGTGCCAAACTCTGCTCATTCACTAAAATCACCTTTTTTTTTGACCTGAAGTGTGCTGATTCTGACATGGGTTATGGGGTTGTAGTCATGCAGTCACCACAGTGCTGATGACTCTTGTGGGGAAATAGCAGATAACTCCTAGTGGGATAATCTGCATCTTTATTTTTAGAAACAAAACCCTTCCCAGAGAAACAAACCCTCTGCTCTCGTTATGTCATTGTGGGGACGTCTGGCAAAGTTTTAGCTCCTTGTTTCATGGACTCAGCTGTGTCTTGATACTGGAAATAAAAGTTGTCTGTTTAATTATGTGCTACAGAGAGGAGGTTGATGATCAATGTCTGGCTGCCTGTTCACTTTTGGGCTCCAGCTTTCTGTGACAACAAAAAATGTTTCCTGCTCAGCTCATACTTTGTTTTTGTAATTGTTTGTGTCTTGAACCTTCAGGCAAAACCCTGAAGCAAAGTATTCCTCACTCTGTGTTCCTTCCACTGGTGTTTTGGAGGAAAAGGTACTGAAATGTCATTCTTTCCACTAGATGAGCTCACAGTAGAAATAAAATTTCAGAATGGGATTTCCCTTATTTTTAGTAGATTATCTCCCCTGAAAATTACAGTAATCACTTGGGTACAAGCTTTTCAGAGGCAGAAAAAACCAGTTTCAGGAGCTCACTTCTGCATTCAGGAGTACCTAGAAACCAGAATGTGGCAGGGTAGTATTTGAATCCCTTTTCAGCTTGTGAGCACTCGTTCTGTCCCTCTGGCCACTGCAGGTCAAGTTCTGTGTGCCAGGTAAACCTGAATTTGAGAACATAAGGATATTTCAAACCATTCAGCCTCTTTTGTAGTCTGGCATTTTTTATCCACCCCATCCCAGGAACCAAAACCAGGGAATATCAGTTTGTCAAATATACCCAGCAAAGTCTTAGGAATTAAAAATAGCAAAATGCAATTACAGGCTAATTGATGAATGTAATTAGATGTAGATTTGACCAAAACTAGGTTCTGCAGCATTAGCAATTTAATTACAAAATGCCTTGTGATTGTAAAACTAGCAAGAAATACTTTGCTGGTAGCTGTAGCTGCTCTTTCACATCCTGTTTTTCACAAAATCAGCTTTAGGAGCCATCGTATGAGCAAGTGAAATATTCAAATTTGCATCAGAGTGACTCTTGCTCTGGAAACTTGAGAACAGTTTGAAATTGCTTACAAAATTTAAACTTCAGGGAAGCAATGTCAGTTCTCACAGCTCTGGACTGTTGCACACAGGTGGGATTTTGTCCATCTTGGCACGTGCCAGCCAGGGAGTTCTCTCGGAGTCCTTTGGGAACGTGGAATCCAAGCGCCCTGCCCAGGATGGGTCTCCTCCCTCACCCCCCTTCCCCGCTGGGTTTGGTCTCCTCCCTTCAGCAGGGCAGCATGTGAGTCCCAGTACGTGGTTCAGGAGCTGACCCTGCCCAGGTGATTTTTTAAAAGCTGTTTTTAAGCTCATCTGTATTGGCTTAACTAAACCCCTTGGCTTGGAGCTTGGATTTCAGCACTGGTGTGGCTGGAGGCCTTTGTACGTGAGGAGGAGGAGGAGGATGGTGTGTGGTGGGTGCAGAGCAGGCTGCCCTGTGCTGGTTGGGGGTTTTACTGATTTTATTTATTACCAATATTTTGGAAAGGCCTCGTGAAGCCCCTCTTGGCTCTCAGTGAGGTTTGGCACCCCAGAGACTGCCAAAGGTGGGATTTTTGGAGCAGCCTGTGCTTGGTGTGCTGTGCTGCTGCTGCCCTGGTGCAGGCAGGACACGGGAGGGGACAGCAGTGGGAGCTGGTGCAGGTGGCCACAGGTGGGACAGGACACAGATGGGAGATGCTGCTCTGGGCAGGCCTGGCATTATTACTGGAATAGTGTCAGGAAAGGGCACAGTCCTGCTGAGCCACTGGGAAAGCCACACAATCTCGTTAGCAGGCACTGTGCACCCCAAAGAGGATTACACTGCAGTAATGGTTCACAGGGCATCTTCTCATTGCTCTCCAAAGGACATTGATTTATTTGTCAGGTGTGTGAATGACAAAACACAAAACTTGAGTTAACTTATTTTATTAATAAAATGTACATTTCATGTAACACTTGAGATGTGCTCTTCTAAATAACCTCATAATGATCTACAAGCTTGCCTTGCCTTAAGAAGATTAAGGAATTAATGTCAAATTACAGACACAACTGCAAATAGTACTTGCTGTATTCAGTGTGCAGGAGGGGTAGACAGTTGATAAACATGAAATATATTTTTAATTTTTTGTTTTCTTAGAGGAAGAGTCACAAGTGTTAGGATAATTGAATGTTGTGAGTGTGTGAGGGGAAGAGATGCCCTGGCCAGTGAGACTGTCGTGCTCTGAGGGGTTTGGCTGAGGATAGAGGCAGAGCTGCTCAGCAGCTGAAGGTGTCAGCTCAGCTCTGCATCAGCCAGGTCCTGTATGTCAGCACAGGGTGTGAGATCACAGCTCCACAGTCAGTGTTCGGGTGTGCAGGGGTGAGTTTTGGGTGAGACAATGACAAAATGCCTAAGAAGATTGTCTGTGTTACATAATGCTAATGGAATTATGGTTGGATAAACACATTAATATAAGGGAGGGAGAAAATGCCCAGACTTTAGCTGTGGGAGGCATAAATGTTGCTGCTGAAGGCCATGGCATAATTTCTGGAAATGGTTTTAAGCTCAGTGTAGCTGGTTAAAAATAACACGTAATAAGTTTTCGTTTTCCGAGCTGTAAATGGCTTACCTTAATCTTTCTATTTTGGTCAAGTGAAAGGGAAATGAGGTCTGAAGAATTGCTCTTTAGCAAAAGATGTGAGAGGCACCAAGATTACTGCTCTGTCAGTGGGATTGCAGGTAATTTTTGTTAGGTGCACAGCAGTTTGCTCACGTTCAGAATCAGAGCAGGGGGGGTTTACAGAAAGAATGGTTCTGCTAAAACAGGGGCTGCACCTTTGATCCTTTCTGAGGAGAGTATTGAGGTTTGGAGCTATCAGAGGCTCTAGGTTTGTCTTTCAATAGATGCTGGTTTTAGTTAATGTTGTTAATTCTTTGTTGATGTTCTAAGGTAAAGAAACTTGTGAGAAGGCTTGAGCTTAGAACTTCACTTCAGTGCTTCTTGCACTGAGTGTTGTAGGACTGCAGATTCTGTGAGCAGGAAGTCTGGCAGATACCTTGGCTGGCTGTGACACTTAATTTTGGCCTTAAAAGCTGTGATTCCCTTGCAGCAAGTATCTCTGAGGAAGACAGTTTGTGATGGAAGTGTGCTGTATCCTTTTTGTACATCAGTGTTTCCATCTGTTTGTGTTGCCAAGAATTTTTCTGACCTTTTCCAAATCTTTATTTTCCTGGCAGTGACTTTGTGTTGAAGAGACAAATTATTTTCTTCTGCCTCTTTGGCTTTATGTTGAACTTGTTTAAATATTAAAAGATCATTTTATTGAAACTCCTCATTTTCCCTATGATTCAGGATTGCCTGCACAGCTCCCTGGGAATCCCTGGCGTTGTGTAACTCGTTCTGTGCCCTCAGCACTTGTGAGCCTGCCTGATTTGGGGGATAAAACCAAAGAGACATCATGAAATTCTGCAGTCTGGTTTTTCTGTGGTCCTTCTCCTCCTAAGGGCTTGGATTTGGAAGAAATGAATCCCTAATAATTGAATTGATGAATAGTTCCTGATTAGAGGCTCTCTGCACAGCTCCCTGTGTCACTGTTATCTTTTGCATGTACCTGCTTGAAGCAAAAAGTTTACAATCACTGAGTGAGAGTTTAATGACACATTTGCAGTTACCCTCATTTGAGGTTGAAATGAGTCTTTTGGTCATAGTTTGACAACTAAGTGGATTTTAATTAACTGAAATCCTCTGCCTTAAAATCTTTCACTTACAAATAATAATTAAAAACTCCAGTTCCAGGATGGCTCCTGCAATCCATGCTCGGCCTGATATAAAAAATCTGGGAAACAGAAAAGCTTCTTTATTCACTTCAGTGAAAGGTGCACGTGAAGTCTTGGAAAACAAAGCTGAGTCTTTATTCAGGATGAGGTGCTTAATTCTCCTCCAGCTGAGAAATAGTGCCTTATTTTTAATAGCTTTGTACTTTCATCAGAGGTGGTGTCTAATTTTGTTATCAGCACACGGATGGGACTTCAGGGAGAGCAGAGATGAATGTACACTGGGTGTAAATTTAGAAAATACATTTGTTCCCTGAAGCGTGCAGCGCGCCACTGAGTTTCCCGATATATAAAGGTAAAATATTGCTGATTTCAGAGCTCTGCAGGGAGCAGGGCCCGGGCTGAGAGGAAGGGGACACCGGAGTGGTGTCAGGGATGAGGAGCTGGCTCTAGAGGGTGCTCTGAACCAAGGCAGCGCCTCCTTCCCCTCTCTAACAGCCACTGATGACGTTTTACTGAAGAAAAACAATAAAAATCTCTCTGCCTCCCTCCTGCCCTGCTCCCCAAGCACATGGGCTCGCACTTTATTGGAAACCTGAATATTAGTCTGGCCTGGAGAGTTTTTCTGGAAGATGCTGCTTAATTATTTAGCTCTAGGGGGATTCCTGCACTGTGAGCTCTAACATCCTTCCGTGTGTTCTCATGCTGATTTAAATAATTTGGATGTTTAAGTATCTTTGGAGGTCTTTAGAGAGCATAAATAAAAGGATGAATTGTTCAGACTTGATGGCATTTTCTCCCTTTCTTGGACAGGAGGTGAATCACTGCATTTTTGCCTCAATATATTAATAGAGAAAGAAGCAGTGTCTTGACCTGCTGTGATTTTTAATATCCCTTTCTAGCAGCCAGTAATAACTGGTAGTAAAACATGTAATAACAGACAAATTCCACAGTGAGATTTCACACAGGGGTTTCTTTGCTGTTGGCTGTAAGTGTCTGTGTGACACTTTCATCTTTTCCTTTCATTTTCCAGTCCTGTGACCCTGCCCCAGATCCTTGGGAGGGAATTTCCTGGCACTGTAAAGCCTCGAGGTGCTGATGGTGCTCAGGGCTGGGCTGCAGCACAGGGTGACTCCCAGGTCTCTAATTCAGGTTGAGTTTTAATTGATTTTTTCCTCTAAGCATGGCAATTGTTTCCTCGATGCCAAGAAAAAGTTTGAAGCTGGAGTTTTTGGCCAAGGAATATTTACATCTGCAAGTGTCACGTCTGTTCAGATCTCTCCTCTCTTTGCTGGTTTTTGGCAGGGCTGTTGCTGTTCTTTTCTAGCTTAAAAGAAAGCCTTGAGTGGCCATCGTGGCACATTAAAAACTGGGGACTGTGATTGTTTGGGCTCTCCTTTTTTGTTCCACTGACGGTACTTTGTGTTTTTCCTCTGGAAAAATGTAACTGTTTCTCCCTGAATATGCAATGGGGTAATAGAAATCTCGTAATTTTTACCTCTGACTTGAGTGGTTATGAGGACAGTAATTGTTTCAGCCTGATGGAGATTAAAACTTGTCTCCCATGTCAGTTATTAAATGTGGAAATAGCTGCAGGGTGTGGAATAAAAGGTTTGATTTACAGTGCAGCTCTGTGAAAGGCTGTAACACAAGAACTGTATGGATTTGTTTGGTATAAAAGCTTCATTTGAGAGGAGAAGCAGCAGCCTCTGACCATTTCTGGTTGTGATTTCTATTTTAGTAGGTGGGAGCCCAGTGTGGTGATTTGTGTGGTGTAATGATGGTAATTCTGAGCTGGAAGATGAGTTGTCTGTAATTCTGAGCCTCTCTCAGTGCTCCAGCTTCTTATCAGCAGAGTTAACTGAGGCTGAACTGTCTGTAATTCATGGAGTTTTCCTTTTCCTGAGTTAAAGGTTAAAGTTATTACAAGCATGTGTGTGAGCTGTTGTTGGCATTGCAGAGTGCTCTGGATGCTTGCACATTATTGCTGTGGACATATTTTTCTACTTAACGTGGTGAGCAGTTGTTTAATTGGAAAAGCTGTTACTTCTCTTGATCCTGAGCATAGTAAAAATCAATGTCTTCTCTGCAGTCTGAACTAATAGGAATCAAACTCATTGAAGGATGAAAATGGTTTAATCAACAGAGAGATGTCTTAAAGGTTATTTAAAAAACAAAAGCAACCACCAAGGCCACAAACAAAGCAAAGAGCCCAGCCCAGGTCTGGAACTGAGGAGGAAAACATGGTGCTTGCCACCTTCAGCTGGACTGACAAGGGAAGGGAGGGAAGTTTCCATCTGCCTGGATGGAGGGATATTCTTGGGAGCCATTTGATTTCAAAGCCTTTTCTTTTAAACACCACTTGTCTGTATCTTCAGCCTTTGTGTGAACTGACAAAAATGAGGTCTAATGATGGGTTTCTTTGTAGTGGGAGCCATGAAAGGGACTTTGTCTTTTCATTCCAAGGACTGAATCTACTGGCGATTGTCAGCCTTGTTCTTGACCTCATTTGTCCAGCGAGCTCTGCTTATTTCAGATACATTTCAAATGCAGTTTCCTGGCTGGCTACTGGTACCCACAGGGGAGATTTCCTTGGGAAGGGAGTAGCGAGAGCAATGACAGCTGCATGTTTACCTGCATGTGAAGTTACACAGACGTGTGCTGCAGCAGATAAGTGATTTCAGAGTTCTCCTCCTGGAACCTGATGGCTGAAGGTAATAAAGAATGAAATGGATAACCTGGTGTGTGTTCTGTGGCTGCTTAATGCTGATTCTGTGAAACCGGAACAAAGTGTAACCTTTAAATGATGATTTTACCTCTTGATGTGCCACACCAGCATGTTCAGATCCTAAAAAGCAAAGCAGCAGATCTCATTTCATGAGGAAGTTGCCTGCCAAGCTTTACTACAAGTCTTAGGAATGGATTGTTAACGAGCTCATGATGTGACATGTATACTTCTTTCTGATAAAACATTAGCATGAAAATTGAGCAGTTCCTGTCATTCACCTCTCCAAACCCAGACAGAGAGCTCAGAAAGGGAGGGAGCAGCACTCAGAACGGGGAAGGTGCTCGTGGTTTGCTCTGGGAATCACAGGTTGGGATCTGCCTGAGCCCCTTCTGGGTTCCTGATCCTCCCTCTGGGTTCCTGTGCCACTCTGGTGGGTTCCTGTGGCCCCTGTGCCCTTTCCATGCCCGTTCATTTGTTCCCTGGTTCATGAGGGCACTGGCAGTTGAGGCGAGCTGGGCACGTTCAGGGGTTTCCCAGGATGTTGCTGAGCTCTGTGGATCTCTGTGCTTTGTGGATTTAGGTGCTCTGTGGGTTTAGGTGCTCTGTGGGTTTAGGTGCTTTGTGGATCTCTGTGCTTTGTGGATTGTGCTTTATAGATCTCTGTGCTCTGTAGATTTAGGTGCTCTGTGGATCTCTGTGCTTTATGGATCTCTGTGGATCTCTGTGCTCTGTGGATTTAGGTGCTTTATGGATCTCTGTGCTCTGTGGATCTCTGTGCTCTGTGGATTTAGGTGCTTTATGGATCTCTGTGCTCTGTGGATCTCTGTGCTCTGTGGATTTAGGTGCTCTGTGGATCTCTGTGCTCTGTGGATTTAGGTGCTCTGTGGATCTCTGTGCTCTGTGGACTCTCCCTGGGTGCTCTCTGGCAGCCCTGCAATCGCATTTCCAGCTGCAATCCCAGCTCTTCCCTCGCTGTGCAGTGCCCAGCTGGGCTCCCACTCTGCTCTAAGGCTGGCACGAGGTGGCAATGCCCTGGCACCTCCTGCAGCCCGGGCACAGCTCGGGCCCTTCTTGTTCCAAGGGCTTTGCAGTGTGTGCTGGCTCTGAAGTTTGTTGTTCCATCGGGAATTGTCTCACATCTCTGGAAGCCCCATGTCCCTTGCTCCAGGAGGTTTGTTCTGCCTGTGGGTTTCATGCAGGACCCGTAAGGACTTCCTTAAATGAATGTTTGTTTTCTGGAATGCCCCTCTGTGCTGTGTCTGCAATCTGCAGGAGGGTATTTCATCCCAGATGTAGTGCCTGGGACACGGCTTAGAGTGGTGGGGAATGGGACTCTGGTGTTTTCCAGCTTTCTGTTTGGACTTCCAAGGAAATTCCACAGAATCCTCTCACACATCCTTACTGCTAGGATGCCTTGCAATTATTTGGTTGCCTCATCCTGGTGGGGGTTATGTGTTTGGAGTTTTTGCTGTTTTATCTCCATATCACAAGAAGCTAAATAGAACACCTGGGATGCCTTTTATGTTGAATTCTTTAATAGGCCACTGAAGGAGCCGTGCAAAGGAAAAACTGATGTGTTGCAGGTTTAGCCTTCCTAAAAATACTGATTTTAAACATTCCTGTAGTAGCTGAGGTACACATGAAACCAACATAAATGGAGTTAAGACTATTGTGTGTTTTACTTGAGAATTTGAAGGAAGTTCAGTCAGAACTCAGCCATGAGAATGGGATTTTTAAGCCTTCAGTGTGATTCTGTTTTATGTTGAATACTGACAGGAAAACGTGCATTGTGTTGACAAGCAGCATGGAGCTGATTTATGCTGAAACATACAGCAGGATCCTTTGCTTTTGAGAGTGTTTGCTAAGTTGGTGTAAGCCCTGCTTAGCTGTTGCCACCTCCTCATCTCCAGTGTGAGCAACATTGTGAAACTAATTTTGAAAAGCTTTTTTGGCTGTTAATTGGTTGATAGCAGCTATCAAAAATCTGCTGCTTCCTTTCAGTTGACTCAAAGTTCCTGTGTAGGTGGCTGCAGACTGAGTGCTGTGTGAAACACAGCCCTGCACCAGTAAATCCCTGTCTGCTGGAGAAAAAACAAATCAAAAGGAGTCCAGCAAACTGCTAAAATAATAATAATGCTTCCTGTGGGAGTGAAGCTGTCCTGTTTGCTTACTCTCGGAAGCTGTGGAGGGAAGAGAAGAGGGATGAAATGAGAATCTTTGCATGATTCCATGATTTGGGGGTTCTGGGGAGGTGTGGAGGAGCAATGCCTGCATCAGTTCCATCCACTGAGTGCCTTGTGCTGAGGCTTTGGGAAGTGAAGAGTTCCTTCCTCGTGTAACTGAACGGGAGCTCAGTGGTTTCAGACTGTTGATATTTTTTCAAGATTACAGTAGAAACTTCCTGTTTTTAGAGCTTATCTCCCTGTCTGGAGGGAGAGGTTTTTATAGGTACGGTCACATCCTGTGGTTGTTGTCACTTGTAAAAAAAAAAAAAACCAACTTTGAATTTTCAGAGGCCTTTGAATGTGTGAGTGATTACTGCTCCAAAAGCTGAGCTGCAGCCTCAGTTCCCATCTCCTCTGTGATCTCAATAAAAGGCTGTAAATCCATTGCAAATTTTACATCTCTGTTAGTTCAATTTCTGTGTTGAGAAAATCCCTTGGTAAAGGATCTGTCTGGCTCTGGAAGGAAGATTGCAGAGGAAGCATTTGGGAGTCATTTCCTCCAGCGTGAGTACAAGCATGCTTTATGCTATAATACTTTAAACATTCCACAGGCTCTTGTGGAGGGATCAAGTTTTCCATTCCCAGAGTTACTTTTAGTTTAAACTGGAGGGAAGAACAGGCAAACTCCCATTGTTTTACAGCTGCTTTGATAGGGCTGAAAAAGAGGCATTTGCTTAGTTCTTCCTTCCCTCCTTTGGCTTCACCCCTCCCACACACGTTTAACTATTGAGAATTTTATTTTGTTTGCTTTTTTATATTCATCTGAGAACAAAGAGCTTCTTGTTTGTTTTAATCCATTTGTTACATTTTCAAGTATGTAAATTTTTCCTTTTGAATGACTTTTTTGGACAAATATTTGGATTTTTTTTTTTTGTTCTGTGTAAGATAATACACTCTAAAATGAGTTGTGTGCATTCCTTTGTGTTAAATTCAAGAAGCTGCTGAACAGGTTGGTGTCTTGCCGTAAGTACCACAAAATCTGGCAGACACACTGCATTTTGTTTTAATACTCTTGGCTTATGGTTTACCATTCTGTAATCTGGAGTTTCCCAGGGCAGGGATTTTTTACAGAAACACTTCTGAATTTAAGTGTTGGTTCCTACAGAGAAAAGGAAACAAACCAGAGGAGAAGTACCAGAAAAAAAAAGTGATTTCTTTTCCTCTCTTCTGTCTTCCCAGAAAAAGCATCCTGTACTTCTGGCTGAATTTTGCCCTCTTTGAGGTGCAGCTGTCTGAGATCATTGCCCTAGAACTGGGTTTGAACCCTGCTGTGTCCCCTGCTCTGCTTCAGGATTGCTTCTGCTTGGCCACGGGGGTCTGGGGTCAGGGGTTTCTGTCCTGGCACAGTTGGGTGTTCAGGAGGGTTTGGGTGTTCAGGAGGGTTTGGGGTCAAGGTTTCAGCAGGATTTGGGGTCAGGGTTTGGGGTTTCTGTCCTGGCAGAGTTGGGTGTTCACAGGGAGCAGGGGCTGGGCTGGCACTGCTGGGAGCACTCTTTTCATTGTATGGGCACCTGGGAGTGAACTCTGACAGGGCTGGGCTCTTTCTTGTTGGGCTGTGGTTGGTTGTTTGGGGTTTTTCTGGTATTTTTGGTTTGTTTGTTTTCCCCAACACTTCCTAAGCCAGGCCTTCCTGTAAAACCCTGCTTTTCTCACTGTTATCATGTGAATTGCTTTCATCTTCACAGCTCCCTGGGGGAGCCACTGTTGCTGCTTCATTCCTGCTGTGACAGAAAGGCAGCGTGCAGCCAGGATGCTGTGCACAAACAGCCCAGGGGATTTCTCCCAAGCACACACAGAGTGCAGTAAAGCAGCCCTTGCACCCTTGGAGCCCCTGTCCCCGTTCTCAGGGATGCTCTGCCTGTGCCAGTGGCACTTTTGGGCTGTGTCACAGCTCCAAGGCTGAGGGGCAATCCCAGGCAGCCTTTACCTGCTAACGAGCAGCAAGGAGCACAGGTGCTGGCAATGAGCTGGGTTTGTTTCTCTGGGAGGCTTTGCTTTGTGACTGTGCTTTGTTTGAGATCTGTGTGGCCAGCTGGGCTCTGTCAGAGGGGTGACCCTGCAGGGCTGGCACCGGGGCAGTTGGTGGCAGTTGCTGGTGACAGTTACAGGAGGGCACTGCCTGCAATTCTGGGGCCCAGGGGTCGTTAAGAAGAGGCTGAAGTTCCTCAGACTGTTCTGTGCTTGGGAGGGCTCTCTGACCCCAGAGTGCTGATGTGCTGCTGGAGTTTAACAGGACCTGTGAGCTCTTAGAGCTTGGCCAGAGGTCACCTGGAACATCCTGAGCACCAGGTAAGTACAAGGAAGGAGCCACAGTTCTTGAGCCATAAAATGTGTGATAGTGTTGGTAATTTGGTTTAACAGGGGAAACCTCACCCCTGTTAGCAAAACAAAATATAACCCAGCAAAAAAAGCCAAGCCTCTTAAGGCCCATGGTCTGTAGAGGGTACAGGTTCCTTTTGGGGCTTGAAGAGAGGCAAGGAAATGGCTCATCCCAATGCCAGCAGTTACACTGTCAATGAAAATAACCCTTGGCACGCTGCTTTGTCAGAAGTGCTGTGTGTGTAGATGTGGTGCAGGAGAAGTGGCAGTGGCTGCTTAGCTTTGTGCAGAGTTTCCAGCACTTTGCAGCCTCCCTGGGCTGGCACTGCAGCCCCAAATGGCCTTTGAGTTGTGCTGGGGCAGGAACAGTAGTGCCCTGGGTTTCCTCTCACAGGCTGCCTTCAGCAGTGTGGAGAAGCACCCTGGTGTAACTGTGGAGCAGGGGCTGGCTTGGTGCTGTGGCTGCTGCAGCTCAGAGCAGGTTTCCTGTGGGTGCTCACAGATCTGCAAGTGCAGGCACGACTTCTCCTGCTGCGAGCGGATTTGAAGAAATTTGTGTGTAGACAGCAGTAACTGTCTTGTCAAGAGCTGGGTATCGGTTCCTCTCGCTGTTTGTGCCAAGAAAACAGCACATTATTTACCCAGGAACAGAGCCTCACCTCTCACCTGACCAAAGGTTTTGTGTTTAGATAGAGCTGGGGTGCTTTGATGTCCAAGTGCAAACAATCAGAAATGGGTTACAGACACTCGGTGCTGCTGCTGGGAGCAGAGGGAAGTGACCTTTCCTGCTGGCAGCCCAGCCAGCCATTCCTCTCCCCTGCTGAGAGATCTCCAGGTGACTGCTGGCCCCTGGAATTCTCCAGCTCACTTTCAGTTTAAGCTGCCTCTGTGTCAGGTTTTGTTTTACTGTGGGGGTTTTGGCTGGGGTTACACCACTGACAGAGACTGGGAAACTTGTGATGAGCACTGCAACTGATGACACACAAGGAAAACACTGTTGGGACAACATGAAGCTGTTAGTTTGTTCTCCATGAACCTACTCCCTTCCTCTTCCTCCCTGCCCGAGGCCAGATCCGAGGGGAGAGCTTGATTTAGTGGAGCTCTGAAGGCAGTGTTAAGTCCCCTTTTAAAAATAGGTCCAGCTTAGCAGGGGGTTAGTGTTAGACTCCCTGCTTGCCTAAGCTGGGAAGCTGTGTTGGACTGGATTTTAGGAAACACTTGTCCTGTTCATGTCTCCGTGTGCTCTTCAAAGGAGTTTCAGGCTTCTTTGTGTTCAGTCCGTGCGAGCCAGCGGTGCTCTCCAGCCTGCTCTAAAACCTGCCTGCGTGGGTGAGCCCCGAGTCACAGGGAGCTGCTTCCAAGGGTTTGTGGCACCCTTGGAAAAAAACAACTTAATGTACCCGTTTAATCTGTATAATCTCATTAAGCCTGTTTACGGCTAGTTTGTGTTCCAAGTGTTTGGGTACCTGGGAGAGCCGGAATTCCTTTGGAGCGGTTTTTCCAGCGGGTGGAATGTTTATGTGTGCTCGATGGCTCATCCTGTCAGAAGTGGGGAATGCTGCTGATTGATAGGTCTTGTGTCTTGGAGGGATTACATCTTTATTTAATATTCCTCCAATTTGTGTGTCTGTGTTTAATATTCTTCCAATAGGGTCGGAGTGGTGCGAAGTTATGAATTATTCGCGTTTGTTATGAGTCGTGTGTCTGGAAAGCAGCACATTTTCCAGCCCTTTGAAGATACACTGTCTGTCACTTCTCAGTGCTCAATCTTTCATGAGCTGAAGTGCGTGGGTACAGGATACAAAGTGTTACAGGATTGGGGAAGCGCTGAAAGCCAAAGCTGTGAGTTAACAGGTGCTTCCCAGATTTTAGCTGCGAGAAGAGAAGGTGTGCAGGGCTGGATGTGCACACGCCTTTGAGCAGTGTCAGGAATTACTGACAGCAAGTCAAAGCCTTATTTCTTCAGATTTCCAGCTTCTGTTGTTTATTGTCACGACCTTAATGTTTCTTCAGCTAGGTGTTCTATTTAATTATGATGTTTATAGTAAATATCAGCTCCCTTGGCTGTGTGCTCAGGCCTGTAGCTTGCGGAGTGCTTTGCTTGTAACTGCATCCCTTGTCTCAGTTCATTATCTGTTAATGGTACTCGACATGACAGGCTTGTTTTGATAAATGCAGCCTGCCAAGAAAGCTGGGATGGATTTTGCAGGCGGTGGAGTCGAGCTGTGTTTCATTGTGCAACACCAGAGGACTGATGCACGCTGGACCAAACACCACAGAGTGCAGTGAGAGGTCTCTGGGCAGTGGTTCCGACCCTGTCCATCCAGGGAATCTCCACTCAAGGTCTCCTCTTTCCAGGGTATTTTCCTGACCCATGTGGAAGTAGATTTTGCCTGGTCTTGGTGGGCTTTGTGAATGTGTAAGTCACATTTCCCCCGCCTTTTCAGATATCCAGCTTTCAGAAGGGATACAAAAAGAAATGCTGTTGTGAGTTTATAATGCTGTGGCCAGCAAAGGTGTATTTCATGGCCAGTAAAAGATCTTTTATAGTCCATTTTCAAAAGACAAGATAAAAAGTCCCTATTGCAAAATGGAGCTTGAGGCTGTACTCTGTGCATGTTTTTTATTTTAGTCTCTGAAATGGGGGCAGATCTCCATATCTCCTAGGAAAGCCAATTAGTGAAAGTTGAGTTGTCTCTGATGTCGGTGATTGAGTGCTGTGGCTGTTCTGCTCATTCAAGGATCTCCAGAATGCTGTACACAAACAGATGGGACTTGAGCTGATTTCTCTGCCATCTCCCACACTGCTGAATTCGGAAGTTGGTTTGTGTTGGATTTGCAAGACAGTGTCTGAGATTCAAGAATAGTCTCCAGTTCTGTTGCTGTGCTCAGACTGCCAGATGCTGTGCTCTGCACTGTTTGGACAACTTTCATCCTAACGGGATACAAAGAAATCCACGCATTTTAAAATTATTGTTATTATCTGAGTGCATTTTCCCAATATATACTGACTTTAGGGATTTGTGATCCAAGCTGGCTGAGTCACCTGCCCTAGAGGGATAAGGTATTTTTGAACAACCACCATCAAACAGGGTATTTTTCAAATGATGAAAACCTGGCCTGAATTAACTTCCTGCTGGAAAGCTCTTTTGGAAGTCATTAGGAGTGAAGGCTGATTTAAATACACTCTGGAGCAGTGAGTTCCCCTCTACGATCTGCCAGGTGTTGGGCCACTTTGATGAGGAAATTGAGGAGCGAAGAGGATAAACGCGATGCGGTGGCTTTGTGCTGACTGGAGGATTGAGTTTCAGCTCTGGCAGGTTTGGGGCTATCACACGGCTACTTGGTTACAAAGCGTGTTTTGCACCAGCCCTGGCCAGGGCAGGCTCCAGTTCAGGAGCTGTTGTGCCATGAATATTGCAGGAGTGCAGCTCGTGCTGCACCACCCTCAATTTGTATTGATCACAGCAGCCCTGCGACGCGGCGAGGGCGCGTGGGAATTAATCAGCTTTTAGGGAGCTATTTCTAGAAAGTACAGAATAAATTTCAAACTTAGCTCTTTGTCTGCTGAAGGACTCCTGGGCTCTAGTGTGGAAATGGTAGAAATGGGCATGGATAAATAGCGGGAAGATACACAACTACAAATAATTAGCAGCCTCTGGAAAGATGAAGTTGGCAGGCAGTACTTGAGGGTGTTGCTCTAATTAACCGGGTCTGTGAACCTTAATGATTATCATTTTTTCCTATTTATTTTTTTTTAACTTGGCTTTGTAAAACTAGCTCGGCGGTGGCGTACTCCCATATTTATTTTATAGGTAAAATATTACTGTACGGCTAGGAAATGGATTTCCTTGGCAGGGATAAAGTGTACATTGCCCCAAGGTAATGGATTACATAGATGACTTGTTTTGCATGTTATTCTGCAAGGGAAATAGCAGAGCTTTGCTCTAAAATTAAGGCGGTACTAACAACTGAAAGGTCATGGTTGTGGTGTTGAGGAACAACACAAGACACTGGGAGATGAGTTACAGGTTTGCGTGGACATGCACAGTCAGATAAATATTCATTCTTTATAAAAAATCCAATTAAAAGCAGATGAATTTCTGCTCCTAATGGGGGGAAGGAAGGCGTCGTAGGGAAGATTTTGAACAAAATGGCTCACTAATTGAAGGCAGCGCAGCCAAATCCCTATGCAAAGTGTCTCAGAACGTGGCCCTGGCCAGCATCGCTGCCTCGCCGTGCCGGGGCTGCCTGATCTGCATTTCCCCACCCCCGTCCTGCGGGCTGCCCGGGGCCCGGGGGATGCTCGCCGCTCCGCTCGCCGCTGCGCTTTCCCGCTGAGCGCGCTGTTCCAGCGCTGCCATCAATCACGGGGCTCCCGGTTCCGGCGGGAGGCGGAGCGGGGCCGGGCGAGAGCCGGTGCCGAGCCCNTGTATTCCCGGCAGGAGAATTAAGGCTGCTCTGCAAGTTGATTAATTGTTACCTGGCTAACGATAACTGCCTGGATGGAGGAAAGGCTTGGCTTAATTCTCTTTTCCGCTTTGGGTTGCTCCAGTTTTTTGGTGGTGGTTTTTTTTTTTTTTTTTCTTTCAGAAAAAGTTGGATCGACTTGGTAGGTGAGGCGTGGGTAGGTTGTTATTGGCCTGGGAAGTTCAGAACGCTCTAAAGGCGGCAGGGTTGTGTTTGGGTTTTTTTTTCTTCTTTCTTTTTTTCCTTTTTTTTTTTCCTTTTTCCATAACAGATGCTTTACCTCCCTGTTCTAAATATAAACAGTTCGGGTAAGCGGACTGCTGTGTTTAATTCTGTTTTTTAAAAGCAAATGAGATGAGGAGATAAGGATTGCATTTTCTTTATCCTGGAAGAAAGTACTTTTTCATTCCGCTCGGTACAATGGAATGCCTTTGAAGCACTAATTGGGACAGTGTGTGGTGTAACTCTTTAAACGATGTTTAATGGTGTTTTAAGGTAGTGACAGGAGACCTGCTCGGCCACTTTGTTTCCTGAGGAGGAAACCAGCTCTGCTGTGTTTTGCAATTGGTTTTAAGCTCGTCTGAGTCCACGGGGCTTTGCCCTGCGTGGGGCATTGTGTGCCTGGATGGTCCCTCCAGCCATATGGGGCTGCTTTAATTGTCAGCGAGTGGAAATGGCGCTTGACAAGGCCACTTCATTCCTTTCCTTGTTGTTTTAAACTTAACATGAATGTTGGCCATCAAGTAGAAGGAAGTGGCGAATAGAAGCCCAGTGAGGTGTAGTTTCGGATGCTCCACAGATCTGTTTCCTTCTGGGAGCCCCGTTTGGAGCCAGCCGGGTTTCAAGCCCCACAGACAGCACCGTGCCAATGTAAAGCCGTTAATCTGCAGGCAATTAGTTCCAGACGTGCAGCCGACTCCACGTTTCTCTCAGTTTTTGTTCTTGCAGGCAGTGGCGTTTTTGAGTCCTTGTGCCCAGTGACTATCAGCAGACAGACGTTTGAGATGCCTGACAGCGAGCTGAGAATGGTGCAGGAGCAGCATTTAAAAGCTTTTATTTGTTTTTCCAACCCTGTAATTTGGTAGTGTTTAAACTATTTTATAAAGATCTCTGGGACCAGTGAAAGGTGGTTTTCAGTGCCGAGCACTTGAGTGCTCATTGTGCTCTGGCAGGCTGGGTGCTTGGCAGGCACTTCTCGAAATGTTATTTGATCTGGCAGCACGATAGAATTCACTTGGATTACACAATTTTTTTCACCCCCCGGTTGCTGTTTGAAAGTGATGCATCAGCGAGTGTTGTTCGAGAGCGTATTTTAAGACCCAAACTGCGTGTATTGGCTTTAAACAGGATTCCAGAGAGAGGCAGTTCAGAATTTGTCTTGTTTTGTGGTTAGGATTTATGAATTGAGGCGAGGGCTGACGTAATCTATCCGACCACTTCCTTTGTGTGTGTTTTAGAGTTGATAGTGCTTTGTTTTGCTTAAAATAGCCAGGACTGGTTCTTGAATACTTTTCTATCTCCTTTCTGCTGTGGCCTTCAGTGTAAGCAGACAACGTGCTCCAGTTGTGTGTGATTATGTGCCTTTGAGGAAATGGTTCCTTCCTTTTGTCACTAAGGTTCAGTGAATTGCTTGTATGCTAAGTAGATGAGACTTTAATTTTAATTAACATAATGATGTGTACAGCTGTTCTGTCAGAACGCATCGCCTGTCTTTGCAATTTTACTACAGGTTGTAGAGAATCCCTTGATGTGCCTCTCAAACCCTCTTTTGCTTACTTTTGTTTGTGTAAAGGTGACAAAGATGGGGCTTTGTCTCCTGATGTGTGGTTAGCAGCTCCCTGCCAGAGAGCCTGGGTTTGATTTTTGTGTGTGGGGAAGGAAATAAGCTGTTTATCAGTGACCTAATCCTAAACCTCCTTGTCTTTCGGGTGGAGGGGCTTTATGCTACCTATTGTTCTGCTCCAGAGTAGGCAGAAGTAACCTCTACATTTCTTACTATTTAATTCTTTAATGGCTCTACAGCTTTATAGAGCTGGCTCTGAGTGTGAGGTCAGTGTGCACATGTTAATTGTTAATTGTTCTGGGACTTTTCAGGAGATGTTGGGGGGTTCTGCTGATATGGTGTATGTTGCATTAGAAGGCACACACTGTTTAGTTTTAAAACAGTGCAGAGCAGCATTTTTGTCACTTGTTGATCTATGTGGCTAGCAGGATATTTCTGAGAGCCAGGGACTGGTAAGAAAAGCAGCTGTGAAGGCAGGGTGCAGAAATAGGTGCAGGATGTTGAGGTTGTGCAGTGCTGTTTTGGCCAAGTGATTTTCAAATGAAGGCTGTGCCTTTGGAGCATTAGGCTGGGCTCTGACAGAGTTAGGGTTGGCTTTCCTATCCAAAGGTGAGAACTCAAACTCCAGGCAAACTCTGGAATAAATGCTATTTTAGGTAGGTTAGAAGGGGCTGCCTGGGGTGCTGGAGTCCCCAGCTGGTGGCTGTGTCCCTCTGGCCAGTGGCCACTGACAAACCCTGCCTGGAGCTGGGGTTTGAGCTGCTGCTGGTCCCGTTGGGATAAAGAAATCCCAATTCTGCTGAGCAGGGTGCAGCAGGCAGGAGCTGAGCTGAGAGTGCTGGGGGACACTGCTTGGCCCCAGGGCTCAGAGTCAGGGGTGGGACAGGAGCAGCAGCATTTTCTGGGCACTGGCAGCAGGAATTCTGTGGTGCTGGAGGCAGTGCCAAGCCTGGCTGCTTTCCTGGGGGTGGCTCACGCCTGGGACAGGGTCAGCAAGCTGCACATCACTTTTATTAGTTTTTGTGAGCTGTAATGTTTTGGCCAAGATACCTATTCCTGCTCTAAAGTAACTTTTCTTTTCGCTTGAACCTTGTGTGTTCAAAGTGCCAGACTCAGTGAATGACACATGAGAGCACTGAGTAGTTCTATTTTGTGTTTTAAAGGTAAATAAAACAAGAAATGGTTTCTGAACCACTGGAGTCCTGAGCAGCAGGCACCCTGATGCTCTGCTGGGAGTGGATATAAACCTTCAGTGCAGTGGGGAGGCCTTACCTGGAGTAATTAATTAATTACAGGCAGATGAATGTGCAAATCTTTATAAATGTGTATAAAAGCATGTCAGGAGGGCACTGGGGAAGGAGGGCCCCTGAGTTTGACATGGATCATCCAAACTCGTGTCAACTGGACCTTGCTTAGCCTTGCTCCTTGTTTGGCTGGTTCTCCAGTCTTTCAGAACACAGGACAAATTTCTCTGTTCCTAAAGACTGGAAAAGCCTTTAATGATGTAACACTGCCAGATAAATAAAGAGGACCCATAAGATACATACTGTCAGAACAACTGCATGAAAAATAATGTCAGGAATCTTGAAAAGAATCAGAGGGAAATCTGGTTTATCATACTTCAGCTTTCTTAGCAGAAGTGAAACTCTTTCCAGAAGAGTGGACAAAAATAGTATTTATTCCAGAGTTTGCCTGGGGTAGTGGTTTGAGTTCTGACCTTTGGATACGAAGTGAGAACAAATAGTGTTGAAAAATGTAAATGATTAAAACAAGCTGGCCTTCCCTAGGAAACATTTGTGTCAAGTTTATCCAAGAAAAGGGCTTGGTGATTGGATAAATGTTTTACTAGTGGAATAGATAGTGTTTGATTGTGGTATGTAGATCTTCTCATAATGTTTTTTTTGTGTAATTGGTGTGTTTGGAATTCAGGCATTTTCTAATGTTAGCAGAAGTACAGAAGAAGTGGAGGCTGTAAATTCAGCATTAACGATGTAGCTGTGCTCTTCTCTTGGGAAGGAATGGCAAATTTGGAAAGGAAACTTGGTTTAATTAGTCTTCTGTGAATGGATATCACTTTCATTTTCATAAGATGACAATACAGTGTGAAATAACAAATCTGGAATGTGTTAGTATTGGGATCTAGAAGTTTTGATACTTACAGGTTTTTCATTCCTTATTTTTCCCTTTTTTAAAAAAATGAGCTGACTGTAAAAAGCTGTGATTAGGTAAACCTTTTACTGAAAGCATCCAATTTTGGTGTAGATAATTGCTGCTTCTGTAACACCAATTTTGTACATGAAATGTATTTTGTCTTAAGTGCTGATTTGAATTTTCTTGAGACTAGCAAGAAAAAATGTCTTGGTTTTGGCAGTGTTTCCTTTGTGAATTTGCTTATTTGTAGAGATCAAAATTACTTGTTTTTTTGAAATAAAACTGAAATTTTGCTAATAGGCAGTAAGTGTTCCAGCAGCATCTGCAGTTCTGTCCTTACTGTGGGAAGTTCTCTGCATTTCTGTTCCTGCCCACAGCAGATTTTTTAAGCCAGGCACAAATTGAACCTGGGAACTCAGTTAGCTGTGGTTTTTGCTGTTGAGAAGTTTCCTGGCTTTGCTCAGTGCCTGATGAGCACAGTGCCCCAGTGAGCAGTGAGATCAGTGTGGAAATGACTGAGCCATAATATGAGTCAATACAATTCAAGCACTTAAGGTTGGGGATTTTTTTTTCCCTGAGTTTGACATAGTAACAGGTCCCTACAGAATTTATTCTTCCAAGCAGTCAAAACACACTGTATTTGCTCCTTTTCCTATTGAAATCTAACAAAGAAGCCAAAAATCAGATTTCCATTTCCTGGTAATAAAGCTAATTCCTTCGAGATTAGAGCTGGGAATGGATTTTATATATATATATGGCAGTTCCTGCTTAATAATTGAATATTCTTTGGTGTCTTGTGTGCTGATGTGTGAGAGTATGTGAGACAGAACTCATTTTCCCTGTGTGTTTAATATCAGACTGCTGTAACTGGCTTAAAATTGGAGCCCCAGCCCGGGCTTGTAGTTAAAACTGGTATTAAAGAGTTAAGAGCAGCCCAAGGTTATCAGATTGTTGGGAAAGCAATTGCCCTTTCCCAGTGCAATAAAGTAATGATGAGTGGTGTATGAAAATGGGGTGCAGGCTGTTTGCACATTCTGGTGCCTGTGTTTAGCAGGAATTGCATTGTCCCTTTGTGTTGATCTCATCATTTGCACATTCAGAGCATGTTCGGTATTTGCCACTTGCAGCTGGAAATGCTAAGCAGCATTTAAAACCCAAATGATGCCATCTGTTAGCGTGGGGTTTCGGGGAGGTTTTTCAGATCTGACAGTGTTTCACCTTGGGTCTGTTCTCTTTCCAGGGGAGCTGAGGGAGTGCAGTGTGTTCTGGGCTCAGCTGAAGGGATGGAGGAGCTGCAGGGCTTTTACAGCTTCAGCTCTTGGTGTTTCTGTGCTGCCCTGACATAGCAGAGGTGGTGTTTGGGAAAAAACAGTCATGATGCTCAGTTTGTAACTCAGGTAGCACGTGACCAAATGCTCCTGTGAAATTTCCAAGATTAAAAAATTAAAATTAAGCTTTAGTGCAAAAAATGAGATCTGTGGTTTGAATTACTGTGGTCTGTGACTACAATAATGTGCAAAATAAGTGATTTTAAATCAAAGTAGGCCTGATTTACCTTGGGGTTGGTAGTTTCACTGGAATTTAGGAGGGCTGGGACCTCCTGTGCTGTGTCAGGTTTCTCCTCTGGTGCCTGCATTTGCCCTAGGAAGATGTACAACCTCTGTGAGTTGGTAAAAGCAGTTCCTGTGGATTTTTAGAGCCTCGAGTCAGCAATATAAATGGGAATGCAGCTAAACATGTACACGCTGAACTTTAGACTTGGGCTTTTTTTAACAAACGCTGCCGTATAAAGTTCTGTTTTGGCACAAAACTTGATGGAACCCACGCTTTTGGCTGGGCTCTTTTCTTCTCAGGGCTTGCTGTGGCATCTGAGATGCCAAAGGTGAATATTGCTCTTGTTCTGCTCCCTCGTGGGGGACTCCACAGTGGTTTAGGGTTTCAGGAGCGTGGCAGAGCTCCTGACAGGGAAATCTTTGCTCAGTGCACAGCTCAGTTTAAGTGCAGAGAGTTGCTGGGGATGAATTAGGAGCTCTGTGTGTCAGGTCAATAAAATTCTGAGGGCTTTTTCTGCTCTGTGCAACCCTCACTGGGGTGGATGTGGAGCTGCTGTGGCTCTCACAGGAGAGCCCTTCCATGGAAGTTTAAAATATTCCACCTGTTCTTCTCGGGCACATAAACAAGTACTTCAGCCCTGCAGAGATGAGGAATAAAATAAATATTAAAACTTCCTCGTGGTTATCTTTAGGAGAGGGTTGAAATTTTGCTGCCTCTTCCAGCCTAAACGGTGCTCGTGACAGCTTCAATTTATTTTTGTTTTGAAGCATAATGTGTGAGGAAGGTAGTGGTTATGTTAGGGGATTTTTTTTTTGGTCTAGATTTATATGGGGATTTTTTCTTAGAACTCTTGCTGTGGTTTTTGCTTTGTTTGGGGTTTTTGCTTTGATGTGTTGTTTTCTGGAGGTTTTGGTTTGGTGGTAGTTTTTTTTTTGTCCCTTCTCCAAAAAAACTGTTATGGGAAGTTTTTTTTAAATTCTGAGCAACAAGTGTGGAGTTATCCCTGTCTGGGAAGCAGTGGACAAAGAAATAATACACACAGCACTAGTGGGAAATAATTAAAAGTTTCTCACTTGGCTATTGGGCTGAGAGCTCGAGAAATACCCTTCTAAAAGTTTCTTTTTTCTTGGTCTTATCAATACCATTAGATACTAAAATGCTCTACATTACTTCTTATTTCATGTTTTGAATAAAAAATAGTACATAACTTTGAAAACAGTTTTGAAATGTCACTTGTAGCCAAGTTCATTCTGATTCAAAGGCCAGATCAGCATATGTGAGAAGCAGTCAGCAAGTAATAAATCTGAGCAGAGCTGTGTGTGTTATCTCAGGGGAGAGGCTGGAGGACGGCAGGAGAAAACTGCCTAATCCCTCAAGTGCTGCCTGGATTTAATTAGGTCCCAGTTGCTTGGGCAACTGGCACCTAGTGAATTTTCCTGTGTAGTATTTTGAAAGTAGCTCTTAAGTCAGCTCCTGATTAGGTTAGTGTTTCAGAAAACACTGCCTGACAGGACATCCTTCTCACTGCTGCTTGTTCAGCTGCTCTCTGCTCACGTGCAGTAAATGATGGAAACTTCACAGTCAGGAGTCTTCAAAGCTGAGCTTTTACAAGGAAAACTTCAGTGCATCAGATCCCTAATAAATCATGTAATTTGTTTTGCTGTCTTTGGTTGCTGAGGGATCACAGGTTTTCATTTGAAAGAACAAGGAGATATGGTAACCCCCGTTTGTTATTGTGGGAATAAAGAAGGTCTTGAAAGACTTTCCTTGGTCAGAGATGGATCAAACACTGCTCTGAACAGTTTATGGTGCTCTGCTCAGCCTGGTCTCTCCTCCACTATAGACTGCAGGTTGCTTTATTAAACATTTAATGTTGTTTCAGAGCTGTTAGTGGTGTCTAACCTTAAAGCTTCACCTTGAAAATAGAGTCAGGAGTTTCATATTGCTTCATTTCAGGAAAATAACCTCCATTTGGAGGGTGTTTTCAGTATGAGACGTGGCTTGTGTGATCTTCATTTGCATGTAGTGGAGTATTAGCGTGTCATTATGGAAGCTGGGAAGGTTTTCCTTTTTTTTTTCAATTTTATTTCGTGTGTACAAGGCCACAAACCCAATCTGCTGCCACAGGACCTCTGCCATGTCCTAGTTTTGCTGGTGGCAAGTGATGAGGTGTGGTGGTACCACGGCGTGAAGGAGGCCAGCACATTTCATGTGTAGCTTAGTGGTTATTTGCATTGGTTATTCTGTGCTTAATGGCTTAAGGCCTTACTCTGCAGCCTTGTTCTCAGCAGCTTACAAGATCAGACCCAAATACAGGGATCCAGCTCGTGCTGCCACAGCAGATCCTGCCTGAGCCACGCTGGAGTTCAGAGCCTCTGCTGAGAGCCCTGCCAGGAGAAATGATATTAATGTCTGAAGCGTGACCACAGCCAGAAGTTATTTCATGCAGTGTTAAAGTATTTCCTCTTGGTGTAGATTAGAAGCAGATTAATCACTTGGAACATTTCTTAATATTTTTTTTCCTCTTCTCATGGAAGATGGGGCCAGTGGTGAAGCCCCTTTCAGGTGGGCTCATTAGCAGTGGGTAGCTGGGCACTGGTGGGCTCACTGCTGTGGCAGAGATGTTGCTGTTTGAACATAATTTTATAGAGTTGAAACACCCAATGTGTGAGAGCTGAGAGCTGGTCCTTTTTTAAAAAATAGTGCTCAAAATCTACTCAGGAACTCGGTTGGTTGTTGCCCAGGAGCAGTGATGTGGCTGCAAAGAAGGTGAATTTGTCAGTTGTCTTTGAAACTGTTTTTTTTAAGAAGGAACCTTTCTGACATCCAGAAAAGCAAACCAGACTGAAGGGAAAAAGCCTGAAAAGCCTGGATGGCCTTGGGGCACTGGGAAATTGGTGTTTGTGGGGTTTGGGGGCTGGGCAGTGTGGGGCTTCTTTGGGAAGTTCACCTCGGGCAGTGGGATGTGTGAGAGACTGCGAGATGCAGTTCTGGGGTGAAAATATGTTGGAAGTCAAAGGCTGACATTGACAGCTTTGGTTTCTCTCACTTAAGGTCATGCAAGAGCTCATATGATCCCTTGAAACACAGACCCTCTTTGCAAATACCTTTTAACACGTGTTTGGAGCCCTTCAGCAGGAACCCGGAGGGATAAGGAGCTCTCGTGTGGGACTGCTGCTGACCAACTCATTTTTGGGCAGCACACCTTTGTCTGACAACTTCGTGCTTATTCCTCCTGGCCCAGGGTTGTGTCTGTTTGCTTTTCAAATCATTTTCCTGCTGCCTCGTGGCAGAACCTGCTCGTGCAGCCGGAGATTAAAGATCAAAGGTCACCCTTGCAGCAGCGAGGTTTTACTGCTTTAAATACGGGGTATTTATTGGTGTTTTCTGTGCGTGCAATAAAGGAAGGCAGGTGTAATTGAATCCATCTCAGTTGTTAAGCACTCTGAGCTGATGAGGAACAGGCTGCAGCCAGGCTCTAATGTGAGACAGGGCTCAGGCCTGCATTTCACACATGAATAAGCACACTTAATCTCCTGATTACAGCAGCTCGCAGGGAAGGGAACTCTGACGTCTGCTCTGTCATTAACCAAAATAAGCCGCTCCTCAGAGAAAATGAGACCAATGGCTGAAATTAAAGGCAGCTTCTCCAGACAGAAATATCATCTGTCTTTATGCATAAGCATGAAGTGTTTTAAAACAGTGGACAAGAAAAAATGTCCTCTTAATATCTCTTGCTCATCCTGATAACCTTGTACCATCCTGCGCCCTTTGACTGGGAGCAGGATTTCTTTGTTTCTGCTGGTAGGGAATTTTAGGGAGCACTTAAGTGGCACAGCTTTAGTTAGTCTTACAGATAGTTTCTAAATCTCAGGATGCTGCTTTCTTTAGAGAGAAATTGCTTTAATTATAGGCACGTTTCCCTGGGAATGTCTGGTCAGGCAGCTCATGGTGGAGCCCACCCTGCAGTTACTCTTCCCTTTTGAGAAGCTCAGATGCACAACTGTGTCTGGAGTTAAATAAAACAGCTCATGTGGCTGAAGACCAGAGGTTTTGCCTTTCCTGCTCTAAGGGGTTTTCCAAAAATAACCTGATCTAGTTCTCTTTTGGGTGATTTAAATAACTATAGTTTGAAGCTTTCTGGAGGATGAAAGGATTGTGAGGGGACAGCTGAGTGTTCAGCCATTTAAAAATGAAACATCCAATGGAGAAACGCTCAGCTAAAAACATGCAGGGAGGGACAGTTTGGTAGATATTTGTAGACATGTTCCAGAGATGGAAGCACCAAAATAAAATTTAGAATGGAAACTGGAATTAGTTGAGAGTTGGAGATGAGTTCCACTTGCAAAGCAGCAATGGGCTGGTTCTATAAACACACACAAATGAATGTGGTCAGTATCGTGCAGAATTCATTTTTGTCTTAAAATAAGTGACCTACAGGCAGCAAAGGGTGATGTGCTGGTGGCTTCAATAATCAGGCATCCCATAAAACCAGGGCTGTTCTAAGAGGGACACGTGGTTCTGTTCCATGGAAGGATTCTTTGCTGTTACCATTAGCTTGGCTGTTATTGTGTGCCAGGAATTTCTCTTTATGCTTTGATTTCTTTGTTGGTATTTCTCAGATCTGAATTTACAGCACTTTGGAATGTTTTTATTTCACCTATTTTAGTAACAATACCACAGACTTCTCTTTTTTTTTGCCACAGACTTGCCTGTCAGGAAATCCATATGCATGCTTTGAGGGTTTAACCTTGTTGTTTCTCAAAGTCTGTCTATCTGTTCAAAATAAATTGCTGTGTAGAACAACAAGTTTTTGTTCAACTTTTTTTTTTTTCTTCCTGATTTAAATGTTGTTAAGCAGCCTCATAATGCAGATGTTTTCATGGCTCCAAATGACTTCAGGTTCCCCAGATAATTGTTCTTGTTTTAACAGCAGCTTCTGCAGGTCCCGTGGGCCTGTTCTGCCCCAACAGGGGAGTTATCCTGCATTACAGGAGGGAGTTATCCCACATTATATGGTCATTTTTTAAAGTTCTGGTTTTTAATGGTGTGATGGGATGACTGCTCTGCATTACTCAGCGCTGTATTGTGGTAATCACTTACATTAAGGCTGAATGACTTCAGAGAAGGGTAAATACACAGCTTCATATTTATTGTCTGTTTGCTCCCATGTGTTATGAGTATAGAGGCCATTAAAGCAGCTTTTGAAATGACAAGAGGAGCTCTGAGCAGCCACTTAAAGGCAGGATCAGTGCAGTGGGCTGGGAGCTGAAGGCTGTGCTCCCCTCCTGGCCCTGCAGCTGGGCTGCTCTCTGCTCCTGGAGTCACCCCAAAGCTCCTTGGGGAGCTGAGAGCTGGAAATGGATTTGGGAGAGGCTGCCCTGAGTGCTCTGTGTGTGTCACAGCCAGGGAGAGACCAGAGCAGCAGCTCTGTCACACTGAGTGTGCAGGCAGCCCCTGCTGTGTGCTGCCTTCCTCACAAACACTAATGGGATAGAAACCTGGCTAATTTATCTGCTAATTTTGGCAGTGCAGAAGCTTTCTAAGGCTGCATTGATCTTGTGTTGCTGCTCTTGAAGCAGTGTGGAGGGAAAATGTGGCTTATTTGGGATGACATTCCTTTCAGGGGTGCCTGTGTGTAAAACTGTCCAAGAGCAGGTGTTGTCACATCACTGTTGTGGATGTGGTGCATAAATTGCCCATCCATTTTTGGAGGAGGTGGGAGCTGATATGTTCACTCCAAATCTCATCCCCAGCCCTTCAGTCTGCTTTGTGGTCAAAGCTGACTCCTGTAGAATTTCACTCCCAGTCCTTGCTGAATTCCTGACCTCTCACAAATAGAAAGTTGTTCTACTTGTCCTCCCTATGCCCACTAGAATAACACAAAGGGAAATGTTACTTTGCTGTCTTGGGTCCTTACCTTGCCACTCCTTAAAAATCCTCGGGGTTGCCTGGTATTCCCTGGCGGTTTCCTCTCGTGACTCTGCAGACACACCCCTAACCTGGCACTTTTCTCTCCATAAGGGCAGGGATGTTTTTGCTCTGTGAAATCTTGCTTTGCCGCTCTTCCCCTATTCCTTTGAGTTGTGTAGCATCAGGGTTGTGTTGAAGAGAGGGATTTAGGATCTTATCTGAGCTGTCAGCCTGCATATCTGGTGTGTCACACAGCCCCTCGACCCGGATCTCGGAGCGATGCCACCGTGCCCGGCCAGGCTGTGTCACCGTGGCTGGAATGTGCAGGGGAGCTGAGCCCTGGCTCAGAAATGTGAGATCTCCTGTTTGCTTTGCTCAGGTCAAGTTGGGTAAATAGCAGGGGGGACGGAGAGGTCACTGCCTGTCATGGGAAACACCTGGAATTGTGTGCCTGGGCTGCAGTGGCAGTGACCTCCCGGCTCGGAGGGGCTGATGGGGCAGGGCTGCCTCCTCCCCCTGCCCTGGGGATGGTGGGCACAGAGCACCCAAAGGGAGCAAACACACTTCAATTCGTGTCCTGACAGGGCTTACAGGGGCTGGGGGCTGTAAAAATGTAACTCACAGTGACCAGTGCTGGCCACAGCGTTCCGGGGCTGTGTTTGTGTTATAAACTCCAAATGCCAGGCAAGGAGATAAGGGAGACAACTGATAAGAGGCACATAAATCACTGGAGAGACTCCTAAGGGCTTTTTAAGACTTTAAGCAAATCTTTCTTTCCCAGGAGGGTCCCAGACTCGTCCCCTGAGCATTCCAGAATAGGCAGTGGGACCCCTTGAACACCCACTGGGCAGCAGCAGGATTGGCACAGAGGAGGAAATGGAGCATTTTTACTGGCTGGGGCATTAATGTTATGGGGAAAAGGCTTTGTGTGTGTCTGTGTACTGCTGGCAGGGAGAGATCTGTGGTTTTGCTCTGTGTGTTGGTGGTTGGTTGGAAAATTCTGTAGGCAAACCCAGCAGGATCTGGATTTTCAAAGTTGGGGTAGTGTCTTTAGCAAAATCTTACCCCAACAGTGAAAAACTATCCAAGAATGGTGGAATAAAACTCTTGCTGTACTCCCTTTTCCTTTTTTCTTACTTTTTCCTCCTTTTCTTTTTTCTCCTGGGGAAGTGAAGTCTCTCTGAGTTTGCCCTCAGTCTGCAGCTGCTGGGTGTGTTGGAGTCAGTGCCTGGCAGTTTGAGATGTTGAGTGGACCCTGGGAGTGGGGAATATTCTGAGGGATATCCTGCGTGAGCTCTTAATGTGCTTGGTCCCTGTGAATATCTGCAGCTCACATTTTCCATGGCAAGCAGGCGATAGGGGAAGAATGTGGGAGAAAGTTGATAACAGATGTTCCCAGTCTCTCCTGAAAGCTGAAGGTTAAAGGTGTGTGGCTCCCCTGCACTTAATGAGCTTTATCACGGAGCTGGGATCAGGGTGGGCTGTGTGGAAACTCCCCTGCTCCAAGCAGGGTGTGAGGGTCTGAGCTCCTGCATTCCTGGAGTTCAGCTCTGCTTCTATTCTAATTTGTGTCATTTTTCACAAATGATCTCAGAGCTTTTCTTAAAGCAGTTCTTAAAACCTTATAAATATATGGGGAAACCTTTATGGGCTGTTTTCTCTGTTCCCTTTTTTTTTTTTTAAGTTTTAATCCCTTGCACTTAAACTGAGTTAAAATTCTTCCTTGACATCAGAATTAGAAAAGCTCTGTGACAGGAACTCTAGCAGTGGCAGCACATAGTTCCTTTAATCTGGCATTTGTTGAAAACAGTGCCTTTTTATCTGGCAATATGAGACTAAAAGCTTACAGAAGAATGGTCCTGTTGTGTTTATTAAGACTGTAACACATGACCAAACAAATCTTGTTAAAAGATTTATCTGTCTAGCTCAAACAAGAAAAAGGAGCTCTTCTCCATATTTTTAGTTGCCCTGCATTCTTAGGTGCCTTCCTGTTACAGTCTCGTAGCATTTCTGGTGGACTTGCTTTCACATTATCTTTAAAACCTGACTCCTTAATTCTGGTTAAGAGGTTTAAGTACTTAATGTGCAGAGTGGTGCTATATGTGCCTTTTGCTCTGACAGGGGTTTCCAGGTGTCCAGACAAAACAACCGTGTGGAGCAGGTAACTTGTGGGAGTAGCAATATCCTCCTCTCCAGGCTGGGATTGGAGTGGGAGAAGGGTTTTGTGGCTGTAAAAAAGGTTGAAATTTAATTTGAACTAGATTTAAAATGCTGGGGGGGGGGGGGTGGGGAAGTGAACCAGGTGAATATGGGGTAATGATCAGTTGAAAATAATGATTATGGACTTCTGCACTTCAGATTATTAGATTAAGTTAAAGGTTAAATCGGGCCTGCTGGATTTCTCCAAAGTCCTGGTGGGAAATTCTCGTTTCCTCATCACTGAAAACCTGAGCATTTTAACAGGAATATCAACATTTGAATATGATGGGTCATTGTCAGTATCTGCATTTTCTGTTACAAAGCAGAGAGTAGGAGCCTTCAGTGAGTAACTCTGCAAACACATTTTTGGCTCATGTTTGATCTCTAAACAATTCAGGATAAAAAAGACCTTGCAAGTCTGATAGCAGAGTGGGTGGAGATAAAGAAACTTATCCCAGAGTGCATGTAATAAACTTATTAAATGGCCATTTCCTGGGGATCGAGTTAGAAAATAACAACAGAAAGGTCTTAGGGTGTGATTGCAGTGAAGTTAACGTTTCCCCTCGGGTTTTTCAACTTGCATTGAGCAAATAATGGACTGGGGCTGTTCTCCCTCTCCTTTGTATGGCAATTCTGCCATTAAGGAAGTGATAGTTCCCTTTGAGCTTCCCGGCTTGTTCCCGGGATGAATTCCCTGTGTCAGGAGAGTGAATTACTGCCAGAGGCAGTCACTGCCCTGCAGCCCATGGTGCTGTACCCAGAATGGCTTGGCTGGGGCAGAGGGGCAGGAGCAGCTGCTATGGTGGGGTTTGGTGCAGACAGAAGGAGCAGCTGCCAGGGAAAATGCCCAGAAACCCAAGGCCCAGAGCTTGGCAAACCCCACTGCAGATTTTAGTGCTGCCCTAATCCCAAATCCAACATCTGTGTGATTGCTGCCCAGGGAGATGCCAGCCCAGGTTACTGCAGGGAGCAGAGAAAAAGCTCCCAATGCTTCTGTGCTTTCTGTCATGGTGCTTTTTGGGTCCCATGTTCATTTCTAATTGCACAGAGAATGACACAAGTGCTGAGCCCACTCAGCAGCTGGAACTGGTGAGTGATGTTGAGTCAGCAGAGGAGTTTTCACAGAGCTCACATGTTGGTAAAGAGTGATCAGGCAGCACATTGAGTTTGTAGCAGCTTCCTGTTCTGTGGTGGGTGAAGAATGGATGTGTGAAATGTGGTTTTTTCCTGTTGCAGCTACTCTGAAAGTTATGGAGCTGCTTTATTCTTAGACAAAAGTAGTCGGTGCTTCATGGTGATGTTGGTTTAATCGTGCAAAATCTTTCAAATTGAGTATTTGGGGAGAAATCATCTTGGAAATGTGATGTATTTATGTACGAAAGCAGTGGCTGTGAAAATTATTTTTTATGGGATCCCTGAAATGGGAGCTGGGAGGAAAGTGGCCACTTGAGTGGAAATTTCACAGATGAACAGACTGAGCAAAGTGTGGCACACACTGCTTCTTGCACAGCCCTCCAGTAAATGAAACAATCTGAACATGGTGTTTGTTTATTCAGTGTTACTCCTCTATGCAAAACTGTGTTGTGCAAAGAAAATAAACCCAGGAAAAAAGATCCCCAGAGTAATTGGGGTTGTAATAAAAACACTGAAGGACTTGTGTGGAGTGCTTTAGCCACCAGGTTTGCTGTGCTGTCAGCCTCAGGACAGGCTCCACTGCTGTAGAGTGCTTCACTTGACATTTACTTTCAAATTAAAGTTTAGCAAGGAGCAGCCTGTGCTGGAATTGTGGCTTTCTCAGCATTGTTTGCACAGCTCTGCCTCCTTGAGACTGACACAATACGAGGTGGAGCTCAGAGTGCTTCAGATGCAGGTAAAATAAATATGGATGCATTATCTGTCAGTTACTAATCAACTTTTTTATTTGTCCTTAAGACAGGAACTTTAAAATAATTCTGCCATTAAGTTTAGAGGTGTGGAGTGGTTTGCACCTTCTTAGCTCTTCATCCTGAGGCTTCAAGGAGAAGCCCTGGAGCTGGCCAGGTTTCAAACTTGCTCTTTCTGTCATTTACGACCCATCCTCAATAATGAAGTGGTGACTGATGGGGATTTTTAAAATTGGAAACGATTTAAAGAAAAAAAATGGCCATTTTGCACTTGCCAGTCCAAGGAAGGTGCTTGTGCTGCACTTGTGCCAGAAGAGGGGTGTGATCCTTTCACTGGAGTGATCTTTGTATGAGCAGCAATAGGAAAGACCCCGAGCTTTGCTGCTGGGGAATTCCCTCCCCTCTGGAAATGGAAGAGGTTTCTTCCTGCATCCCTGCAGGCTCTCAGCATTCCCTGCAGCTGACAGGCTCACCGAGGTGTTCTCCACTGCAGCTCCATCACATCCCCTGGGAGCTGTCAGAGCTGCTGGGGGGCAGAGCAAACAGCATCATTTCCTACCTGCCTGAGAGAGCCCAGGCACAGCCTCCCTGCAGCAGCAGAAGCAATCTGTCTCTGCTGTTTGTCTCTTCTGTTTGTCTCTTATTCTGTTTGTCTCTTCTGTTTGTCTCTTCTGCTGCTCCCACTGCTGCAGGAGCAGCAGGGACAGGAGCATTGAGGGCTATCAGTGTAGGACTGAAGGAATTTCCAGTGCACGGGATCAGGGACTCCTCAGCTGACTTCTCAAAAATCAAACCAGCCTTTTTCCTTCTCTGATGTGGTTTCAAAAGCTTAATGCATGAACAATCAATGTGCTCAGGTCCCTGCCTTTCAGGCATTCTGCACCGTGGGCTGATTCTGAGTTGCACCACGTAGTAGCTTCCTGGAAACTTAGGAATTGGATGTGGGCAGATTCAGCATTATTGGTGAATTAGGGGGAAAAAAAAAGATAATTTATCTTTGTGAGTTGAATGCCTCCTTTTTGAAATATCCTGCTTTCATGAAAGGTCCTGTTTTTATATACGGAAAAGCAGATTTCATTAGTGCAGTTGTAACTACTGTGGTTTGGTTGGGTTTCAATTAATTAATTCCTGTAATCTGTGGATTACAGGTTAGCTCTATTTTTGGCAAAGCAGGGTAGGGGCAGGACTTGCTAACAGATTGCCCTGGAAGTGGCAGATGGCATCCCTTGCCCTGTACCAGCTTTGTAGGGCATCTCTTGTGAGTGGTGGTGAGATGTACAACAATTCTGCCATTTGCTGAACTGCCTCGTTTGCTTCCAGAGGAAAGCTGGAGACTCTTCCTCTTTGCACTTGTCCTTTCCTAAATGTTTTATGGGTTTGTTTTTTGCACTGGCATGCTCCCTGTTAGCTCCAGGTATAAAGTGGTACCTGTTCTCCGTGGGCACTCCCCATCCCAGAAGTTATTACGTGTCTGCAGTGAACTGAAGAATTTTTTTAAGGAATTGAGGGATCTTTTTTGAGGATGGAGGTAGCTTCAAACATTTACAGACACTGAAGTTACCATTTCTGTGAAGTGTTCAAAAGGCTGCTCTGTATTTTACTGCTTGTGCTTTCCACACTGAATTGCTGTAGGATGTGGGGTTTTACTTGGTTTTAATTTTTATCTTAAGGAATTGAAAGAATTTGGAATACTAACAGTGGCTTTTTCCCTCTTTCTCTCCCCTCACCTCTTCAAGAACCTTTTTAAAACGCTGGGGTTGTTGGAGTGGTTGAATTTTTCCTGGCTTTGAGTGAGAAATTCAGAAGACTGAAGCCCAGGCTCACTGTCTACCTTTCACGGAGGCCCAGCCGTGAGAGGACAGAAGAAGGCACGTGGCGAATCATGACAGCGGACAAGGAGAAAGACAAAGACAAAGAGAAGGACAGGGACAGGGACCGGGACAAGGAGCGGGACAAGCGGGACAAGGCGCGGGAGAGCGAGAACTCGCGGCCCCGGCGCAGCTGCACCTTGGAGGGAGGCGCCAAGAACTACGCGGAGAGCGAGCACAGCGAGGACGAGGACAATGACAACAACAGTGCCACCACCGAGGAGTCCACCAAGAAGAGCAAGAAGAAACCCCCCAAGAAGAAGTCGCGCTACGAGAGAACCGACAACGGCGAGATCACGTCCTTCATCACCGAGGACGACGTCGTGTACAGGCCTGGAGGTAAGGAGCTCTTGTTTTTTGTTTCTGGTGCCCCAGAGCTGCTCCTGGAAATTGCAGTTATCCCTGTCCTGGGGGAGGCTGCAGCCTTCCCCTTGCAGACAAATGTGGGTGTGCATGGAAAGCTCCTGGCTGTGTCTTGTGGTATCTGATTTGTGGGAATGAACTTAGCTCCCCTCTGGAAAAGAGCCACCCTTTTTGCTTTCTACTGCATTAATTATCTGTGTATCACATGGAGTCTCTGTCCCTGGGAGTTTGGAAACTAAATTGGATAATGCATTAAGTGCTTCACTCCCACTTTGGAGTGAGACCCACCCTGAGCTGGGGGGATGTGGATGCATCCTCAACCTTTCTGGCAAGCTTTTCTGGGAATCTCTGATTGCTCTGTGAAATAGAGCCCAGATGAGTGAGGCTCTCAGAGCTGCTGCTGCACTGGTTTCACCCCTCATTCCTGCCTGTGCCTGTGCCCAGCTGTTGGGCAGAGCAGTGTTGGAATCAGGGATGTTTTGGGGATAGCACCAGCAGCTTGCAGTGTGCTCTGCATGTCTTGGATGTGCCTTTTAATTACTGCCAAGTTCACAGGAAGTTTTTAGGCTCTCATGTAAGGTTTCAAGGTCTAACCTGTGGCTGCTGCCAGGGAATGTTTTCCTCAAAGTGCCCTTAAAATGAGATTACCCAGCTCCCAGTTTTGAGTCCAAGCTTCCCTGTGTGTCTGCACAGCACTTCAAAAGTGCTGCCTGGAGCTGCTTCCCCCACAGGCTGTGGCTGTGTTTGCCTGCTCTGTTGGCAGCACTGCCTAAAGGGTCCTGGCAGTTTCACATCCTGCAGGGACACTGCTGGGGCAAACCAGAGATGGGTTCAGACTGGAAACAGGGAGCAGTGAGGTCAGAGCCAGTCTGATTTTCCACGAGGAGCTGCACAGCTCAGCTGCAGCCATCTCCTGAGGTCAGATGGGGATGTTGGAAGGGCTGCATGCAGCTTTAGGGGCTGTGAGTGCTCAGGGTGCTCATGCTGTGTCCAGGTGGGACGTGCTGCCTTCCATCCTCCTCCTCCCACAGAGCCTTGAGCAGTCTGGTTTGCGCTGAGCTCTACCAACATTAGTCAGAATAGCTTCTCTTTGAAATGCCTCAGCTTCAGTTTCAGCTCGTTTCATCAATCACTGCAAAGGAGCTGGTTTTGCCATGGTCTCAGGGCTCGTGGCTCAGTAATATTTGTTTTTCAGCAGGGGCGACTGGGAGCCTGCAGAAGCGTCAGCTTTGGTGGCAATCTTATTTTCAGTGTCAGAGGATGAAAAATAATTCAGAATCTGTTGAGAACAGCTGTTGTGTGGGCCCAGGAGTACAATGTGATACACTGGCTTTATTGCAAAAGGAGTTTGCTAAAAATGAAGATGGGAAATCAGTTTGTGGTCTCAATTTTGTTCTGTAGAAGGATGGAGCAGTGGCTGTGGCTGATCTGGAGGAGGTTGTCCAGGGAAAGAGCAAGGAAAGCCATACTATTTGTGATAATGGGGGTATTTTGTAGCTGTTCTGTAACTTAAACCCCTGCTTATTAAATTCTACATTTTGTTATTAGTAATCAGCATCAGAGATGTACCCTGGCGTTGAAACTTTTCTGTTGTGTTGGCTCTTTGTGCTGCTGTAAAACTTGTCTTGGAAACTGCTGAGAGTGATGAGAACAAACGTGAGCTCAGCTCTGGAGAGACCTGAGCACGGCTGGAACCTTAACTGAATATACCCATTTTTAAATTGGATTTTAAAGGGAATTTCTTGTCAGGAGTGAGATCTTGAGTCCACATCCCTGTGCTGGAGGTGTTCTTAAACCGATGTTAGCATCCATTACAGAAGGAGCTCTTCCAGCTCCTTACATACAGGGGGAAGTATTTGTGGTTAAGGGTGAAAATTACATTAATTTTAAGAGGGATTAGAGAGTTTAAATTAATGAGACACAGCAAGGATTAGGAAGATGAAAATTAAAGGTGTGTGCAGAAGGGATGGTTATCTGCAGCTTACATCTTCTGGGCTTTAAGGAGAGGAAATCCTTTCCAATCATTTGATTCTTTCTCTTAAGTGCTCTCATCTGATGTGGACGAAAGTTCAAGGTCTGCATTCTGGGTTAAAATCTCATTCTGTGTTTACCCCATTGCTGTAGAGTACTTAATCCAGCACTTGATTCTGCTTTTTTTCCTGTGCTGAACTCAGCAGCTGTATTGGAGTAATAGCAAATAAACTGTAAATAAACAGATAATCAAGATCATTGAATTTTTTTCGAGTGAAAGGTTTCACTGTATTGTTACCATGTAAATACCGCTCTTATTAATTTGCATAGATCTAATGAATGCGAGCACAGCTCTAAATAATGTATTAAAAAGAATTGAGTAGGGCTTAGACAACACTGTGCAATTAATCTTCTCTACTTTGCTGGAAATCACACAGGCCTATCCTAAAAGCTTGTTGGCCCAGTTCCCCATCTGTCCTCTCAGTTTCCACAACCTCCCTCCCATTTCCTTCCAAATCTCATCTCTGGGGTTTTCCCTCTTTTTTCCCTTGCAGTTCTCACCTTGCTGTTGTTGAATGCCTGTTGGAGTAGATTAGTTTTTGTTGCACAGTGTATATTCAAATTTGCTTTAGGCAAATTTTAGCATGGGGAGACGGTAATGAAAGAGAGTTGTGTTAAGATTGAGAGTTATTTTTTTTCTCCTCTTGGATTTCAGTTAGATCATTTAATGCTGATTTTCCTTCCCTTTCCCATGCAGACTGATCCCTTCTATGTCCCTGGCTTTTGCCAAAATCCACCTCAGGAAGGGCTGTGATTGAATTGAAGCCACAGAATCAGTGCTGAGGATGTTGGTGCTGCTGTGGTGGCACCTGGAGTGCTGGGTGAAAGCCTGAGTTGGTTTGGAGCTGGGCAGAGCAGGTGACTGTCACCTGGAGAGGGGGACAATGTTGTTTGCTTTGCCTACGTAGAAGCATTTAAAAGGATCTGCAGGAATTAGAAGGATTTGTGAGGATCTGTTTCTGCAGTGACATCAGTGGCTGTATGAACAGCCCTTGAGCAGGAGGTGAGGCAGGTGAGATGCTGAAATGCCCTGCTGAGCCTGCAGGATGCAGCCAAGCCTGCGTGCCAGCCTGCAGGAGAGGAGAGGCTCTGGGGAGGGCAGCTGGGCACAGCACAGGGACAGCACAGGGCACAGGGACCCTGCCCTGGCACCTGGCTCTGTTCTGCTTCAGAGCCATTTCTGAGCGCTGGGCAGGCTGGGGGGCAGCTCCAGTGTGCAGGCACTGAGATGTGGCACTGCAGGTGCTGAGAAAAGTGGCCAGGCCAGAATTCAGTATAAAAATACACCTGTGAAAAATGCAGATTAAAAGATTGGCTTTTTGCAAATGCTAAAATGAATACTAGATGTGTTGTGTTGGAAAGTTGTGCTGTATTAATCTCTTTTAAGTAGTGTGGTAAATACAGATTTTAAGCTATAGCATAATGTTAAAATAGAAACTATGTATGTGGGATTTTTTTAAAGGAAGGAATTAAATACTCACACCGAGATAGCAGCCACAGGACACCTAAATCTTCCAGAGGAAAAGAATTTATTGTTCCCTTATCAGAAGAAATTAACTTCTTCTGCCTCGCTCAGCCCTGAAGAGCCGTCAGGATTAAAAGGAAGAAGTTGGCACTGACCAAACAAAATCCTTTGTTTCAATAGTATTTATGCATCATGTATGAGGTGTATGAATATGCAACAGGCTATTGCTTTTAAGGGTTAATCCTCTGTTAACGTGGGCCCTTTCTTGGGCTTATTTTGCCCAGAAAAAGGTACCCAGACCATCTGTAGCTCTTTGTTTTTATTGTCTTGTATTGTCCTAATCCTAATTGTCCAAATTTTTATTAATCTAATTTCATTACTATTTTTATCACCATTTTATTGCTATTAAACTTTTAAAATTTTAAGAACAAGTGATTGGTGTTTGTCACACACATAATACAAGCAGGAACTTTTGCTGTAAGCTTTGATGTTCTGGCAAGTGTATTTTGGGCTGCTGAAGCTGGAAGGAGGAAAGCTAATTATTTTCTGGGTGGTTTTAATTTTAATTTGTTGCTTGGGCAGGAGGAATAAATGCAAGGAAAGGATTCTTTCAGCTGTACATTGTAGTTTTAGGAGGTCTTTGACCAGACTGTTGTGTTCTGTGCATGTTGTGTGGGTTTGTGCTGTGTATTTTTGCATGTGTGGGCTTCTCTTCCCTCAGAAGCTCCAGAGTTGATATGAGCATGTGTTCTAGAATGGTGCAATCTGTATTTTCCTCTTCTTTTGAAAGCCTGTTACCATTGTGATAGGAGATTGTTGAACTAATTCAGTGACAGACTTTCAGCTGCTGTAAATAGGAGTAACCTTAGGAGCTGTTCTGCTTCATGTGGTGGTGAAAGTCCCCTTATTTTTCACACTTCCACCACTGTTTTCAACTTTTCTGCAAATGTGAATGGTGGTGGGAAAACTTACCAAAAATATTATCTTCAAAACTTTTGTTTCAATGGAAACAAATGCATTCCTTGCCCATTCCTCCTTTAGTGATTATAAGAAGGAAAAACATGAGAGAAAAGGCCTGGATTAGTAGGTGAGTCATAAACATGCCAGGAGAGTTAAGAAAATGCATGCAAACATCACAGGAGGGTTTTCTTTGAGGCTGATTGAGGAGTGCAGAGCACAGAGTGCAGAACAGCCTGGTTCTGTCCTGTGCTGGGCACACCCCAGGGCTGGGATTAGTGACCTGACACTGGGAGAGGGGTGGATTTTAGAGCTCAAGTGAAAACACTGAGCTTGGAAAAGAGGGAAGCTGCACTGGAGCCCAGCTCAGCCCTGATGCAGAGGTAACTTTTGTCCCTGCTGTCAGTACAAACAGTGAGCAGGAGCCAGACTGGGTAAAAAAAGACATTTACTGAGTTCACATTTCCTTCTAGCAGGGAAGGCACTGCTGTGTCCAGGGCAGCTGCTGGGGCCTGACAGATGGAGCCTTAAGTGCAGATCAAGGTTGAGCTGGCAAATGGATTCCTCTGGCTTTGTTTGGCTCTGGATAAATTGCAGAGAGCAGCTCAGAGGGGCTGGGGGTGCCCAGGGCTGGCTGTGTGGCTCTGGGGATGTGGATTCACCATTAGTTTTCCATCCTGACCTCATCATTAGGCTTGAAAATGAAGGAGCAAGGTGCCAGTGCTGAAAGGAAATAAATACACTTCTGCTGCAAGCTGAGCTTCACAGCTGCTGCGCTGGTGTGTTCTCTGGGAAGGGCTTCTCAGAGCTGTTCACAGGCAGGAAAACACCTCTCCTTTCAGGAGACACACACTGATTGTGAAGCACGAAGGTGATTTTTCAGGGGCTGTTTGCAGGTGGGCAGTGTCAGGCTGGCAGGCAGCAGTGGGGCTCAGCAGTGTCAGGGTTTGGGGCTGCACTGCTGGAAGCAGCATCTGTGAGAATCCCCCTCGCTCAGTGACACGTTTCATTCTCCTGCTCTGGACATGGCTGTGTGCAGGGCTGCAGCCACAGCTGCTGCTCTCTGTCTGCCCAGGAAGGTGAAGGGATGGGTCACTTAGCAAGGAAATGGGAATGGCTGTCATTGTTTTCTGCTTGAGGATACACAAATAAAGCCCATCCACATGTTGATGAGGTGTTGTGGTGTGTTACACTTTAATTCTCATAGGGACAGCAAAGGGAGAGGAGGTAAGGAACCACTTGGTGTTCGTGATGGGCGTGGGAATAGCAGAGTTCTCTTGGTGGGCTTGAGGCTGTTTAAAATAAATCAGGTGAGGTCATGTAGTGCTCTGGTGCTTTTTTGGTGCTGTTTGTCCTTTTGTCCCCCACGTTGTCCATGAAGAGCTTTGGGAGCAAAGTGGGGTTTCACGTGGGGATTTGTGAAACATCACTGAGAAGCACTGGGGGCAAATGTGGCACCTCCAGCAAGAGTTTCTGTGGCCTTAAAAGGCAGAAAAAGCCTGTTAGAAGTGGCACACGTGCTGCAAAGCTTATCTGGTGCTAGAGGAGGAGTTTCAGACTAACTGGTTATTGAATTAATTTATTTTATCAGCCTGGATTCTTGTTCTCATCCCTCCTCCCTTTTCATGTGTTTAATTGAAAAAACAACTCCAAGGCAGGAGGTGGGGGCTGAGCACACATGATGTCTTTGCTTGCAGTGTGGCATTTCTGGTGGCACAACTTCATGTAAAAAGGTGTTTGCTTTGTACAGATCTGTTAATGAAGGATGTGTGGATGCACCTTACAAGGAGAACTGTGCAGTGTTGTGGACATGCTTGAAAAGTGCAGGGAAATAATTGGTGTGGGAAATGATGTAGCTGGGGGCCTGAGCTGCAGAACAGTTGCTTTTATGAAATTGGGAATGCAGAGTACAATTAGCTGTCATTAATTTTGTTGAATAGAAATATGTTCCATTTATTGTACAATCAGGAGCCAGGCTTGAATGAGTTTAAATAGATGAAATCTAAATTATACTGACAGTCCATTAAACAGCAGCAAACCCCCTTAAAGAAAATGGATTCACTATGATACCGGTTTATAATAAAATCATTTGCCAAGTAAGAACTATAGTCCAGGCACTGGGAATACTCCTGTGAGCTTCAAATGAACACAGTAAATTGGTTGAACCATTTATTGCAGAGCAGGGCTCCAGCTCGTCGCTCCCTGACAAGGAGCCAGCAGCGTTGCTTGAAATCTGCTCAGCAGGAAGTGACACTGAAAGATCAGACTGGCAATTTGTTTGTTGTCAGCCATATGGGGGAAGAGAGGCAAGAGCAGAGCTCCCTACCTGTCAGTGGGAATGCTGCTGGAGCCCAGAGCACGTGTTTGGCATTCCCAGGGCCCTCCTCGCTGCCTTTCTGTGTTTGTCACTGAGCCACCTTCCAAATGCATTGCTGCTGCTGCTGCTGGAGCTTTGTCTCCACTGCTGACCTTTGTGTGCAAGGCTTTGGCAACTTTCCTGAGCTTGGGGGGCAGGCAAGTTCAGATTTCAGCCTTTAAACTCACTGGATGTTGATTCTGATCCTTTGGAAGGTAGCACTGGCTCACTGATGGTCTGTGCCTGCTGGCACCCTGCTCCTGATCAATCACATTGAGCTGCCCTTGGGCTGCTGAGGGTGCTGACATTTACCTGGAGCACCTGGGAGGCTCCTGGGCTTCCCACTGGCTCAGAGCAGTTTCTGGAGAAGGGTCCAGGCTGCCTGCTCAGGCTTCCTCAGGGCTGGCACAGGGCTCTGGCACTGCTGAGCCTTTTCATTTCAGGCACCAGCATGAGGAATGTAAATATTCCTTATTTCAGGAGAGTAAATATCCTTCAAGTGCTGGTCCCACAGCTTGAGTTCAGGGTTCATACATGTCTGTAACACGTGCAAAGAGTGAGCTGGTGGGTGGTGAGACCTGATGGGGAGGGATTGTAGATAATTCCTTGACAAAGGCTTTCAAGGAACATCCTCCCTGTGGAAGTGTGTGCTGTGCAGAGAGGCTATGGCTTTGTTCCTTGGATGATGGAAGTGTTGACTCATTAGGTAAAACATGAAAGGATTCTAATTGTGAAGATGGTTACTACAAAAACTGCAGCATTTGAGCTGCTAAAGGTTCAGAAAATGGAGCTGGTTGGGGTGTTTTTCCAAGAGGATTTTTACATCCATGCATTGAAGCTCTAATTTTAAAAGCAGCTTTTAGTGTGGGAATATTAATGTAACCCTTCAGAACTAGGGCACATCTGGTGAATATCACAAGCCCAAAGGCAGAATGACTCTGTACCATGTGTCAGGGAAATGCTTCATCTCCAGTGGGACGTTTTACACGAAATAGGGAAGTGAGCAATGCACTCATGGCTGCAGACAGGCAGGGAATCCAGTGGCTGTGCAGGGGACTCAACATTTCCTTACTCTTTTGCAAAGGTTATGGAATCCCTTTTATTTTTGTTTTTGTTAATTTTCTTTCCGAGCATTTGCTGGTTTGTCATTGCTAAACTCTGTGGTTGAGCACATCAGATGTTGAACTTGTCCAAGTTTTGACTGGCTGATGTGAGTGTCTCTGTAAATATTCTCCTTTTCTGGGGGCATCTTTTGAGTTTCTGTCATCCCCAACCTTGCTGTGCACCTGGATAAACTTGTTTTTCTTATCTGCCTGGCCTCTGCTGCTTTGGAGCCTTGTGACTGGATGTCATCATTGTTTTAGGGCTTGGCAGGCAGCCAGCAGTGCCTCCCTCAAATGCAACCCAGAGTGAGTCTTTATCCTTAGGAGATGCCACATCCCTCACTCTGTGCCAGCCATTTCACAGGGATGCTCGGCTGTTCCTCCTGCCTGCTGCCTGATAAAACTCTGGAAAATGAGGCTTGCACAGCCCAGACACCGAGGGGAAAACAAAAAGCTTTTGCAAGTTGTGGTGCTCTGCGTGTGGAATCTCACTCACTCCCCAGTGAGTCCCCAAAGAGCTCCTGGAGGAGCTCCTGGAGGAGCAGGACGTGCATGGATGGTCCAGCTGGGATCCTGGTCCATGGATGGTCCAGCTGGGATCCTGGGCACAGTCACTGCAGCCTTGTCCAAGTGCAGTGATCAGCCAGGGAAATCTGGGATGTGTAACCAGCCCTGTGGGAATACCTGCATGTGGTGAAATTGCTGGAGCTTCCAAATAAGCTGGATTTGAAATGTGTCTCACAAAACTCCCAGGTTTTGGAGGTTTTCTGTAGAAATCCAAAGAAGTCCATGGAAAATCCCTCCTAGGACAGTGGTGTTTGTTGTCTCTGCTGTGTTTTGAACAGCATCTCCTTATCTGTGTGTGAGAGGGGTCACCAGGACGTTCCTTTAAATATTTGCTTGGCTTTGGGGTTGGCATCTCTCTGTTTAGCAAGCTGTGTGTGAGTTTGCTGAGTCCCAAGGTCAGGATCATTAATCAGGCACTTCTCTCCCGTCCGTGCTGTGTTTTCATTCCGAGGGCACTGCTTTTGTTGTAGCTATTGCCAAGCCTGTTTTGAGCACAACAGACCTTATGTTACAGCAGCCTTGGAGAGCCCAGTTGTCAAAAGCAAACAAAAATAATTACTGTGTTTCTGTCTTGTCAAATGTAATTCGAGAAAGCGCAGGCCTTCCCTGAGGTAAATCTAATTTGAGTTTGCTGTGTTTCATCTATGATTGGTTGCCTTGGTTTTCTTCACAATTAGAAGAGAAAATATGTTAGTGCTTGGTTCTTAATGGCAAGCTGACCACGAAAAATCTGATTACTTTCCTCTCTTATTTTGGTCTGGTTCATAGGCTGTGACCTGGTCACTGTTATTAACTCAGTCCAGAGTGGTCTTTAAATTCCTTTCTTTTTGTTTTCCTAGCAAAATGTCTATTCAAATCAAAGTTATTTTTTATGCAGTTAATTCCCTTATTTATCATCATAAATAGTTTCTATTTTTAGATCACACTCAGAATAAATTGCACAATATGCAAATGAAATGGTGGTTCTTTCAAAGTTTAAGCTGTATTTGAATTTTTCCTGTTGTTATGTTCTTTCTTGGAGGCACAGAAGTTAATGCCCATTATTCTGAAATCTTGTTTTTAAAGATTGCGTTTATATCGAAAGCCGCCGGCCGAACACGCCCTATTTCATCTGCAGCATTCAAGACTTCAAACTGGTAAGGAACATTTCCACATCTCCCCTTTGCCCTGCCCCAGGCTCTGGGGGGATATTTCCTAGCCTGGATCCCTTCCTGCAGCTCCTCTGAGGGAATCTTTGCCCTCTGAAGCAGGAGCTGGTTTTTATTGAGCCCCAGCTCTGGCTCTGGTGCAGCCTCAGTGCACTGGGGAGTTGAAGCTGTGATCCCTGTCGTGTTTAGCTGGACAGAAACGTGAACTTTGAGTTGTGTTGTGGGGAAATTGTGGCTCAGGAGGTTCAGTTTGGCTGTGCCTTCTCCAGCACAGCTCTGGGATGAGGGCTGGCTCGTGGCAGCCTCTGCTGACCATGGGCTGAGGGGACACTACACCAAGGTGACCAGTTTAATGGCAGAAACAGAAAATAACGTTTAAGGACCTGTTAGCACTTCATTCTCTAGCATGAGAAGTCAGGGAGCTGAGCAAGAGCAAATCAGAGCAGGGTTTGCCCCTTTCTGTCTGCCTGCACCCCTGAGGTCCCCCCTGGCTGCAGCAGGAGCTGCTCACAGGCAGGGCACAGGGCTGGGACCTGGCACAGGTCTGTGAGCAGGACACTGGGGCACTCTGGGACTTTGTTACTGCTGCTCCTTATTGCTCTATTGAAGTCCTGAGCAGCTAATAAACTCTCCTTATCAATGTATTGTCCACAGGCATAGATCACCACAGGCTGCTGCTGTCAGAATAAACTTAACTTTTTCCTCTCTTTCCTCTCTTTCCTCTCTTCTTTCCTCTCTTTCCTCTCTTCTTTCCTCTCTTCTTTCCTCTCTTCTTTCCTCTCTTCTTTCCTCTCTTCTTTCCTCTCTTCTTTCCTCTCTTCTTTCCTCTCTCCTTCCTTCTCCAATTATTCTATGAGAATCACAGAGATGTTCCTCAGTGCTGATGTCCCTGGTGGTGCCTGGCCCTTGTGGGCTCGTTCCCTCTTTCCTGCCCCTGTTTTTAGGGAGTCACTGGGTCTGCAGTGGGCTCAGCCCCAGCTGGGTCACTCCTGCCCATCAGCAGCTGCTTCTGGCTCTGCCTGAGTTCAGGGGGCTCTGGGTCCCTGCTGAGCTGCATTAATTGCTCAGGAGATGAACAAAAGCTGCAGCCTCTTGGGCTGGACCACACGTTTCAGCTGTCTGCAGGACTCTGGGCAGGGAGTTGCAGCTTCAGTGCCTTGAGATGGTTTTGAAGTGCTTTCTCTTCCCTCATGTTTTCAGCACGCAAAGGACTTGGCACCAGGGCTGCTGGCAATTTTGCATAATTTTTGACATGGAAACAGTGTCTCTGTTCTGTGTTTACTTTTGCCTGCTCAGAGTTCTCAAATTTCTCTGTTAATTTAATTTTTCTTACTGACATAGTGCATAAAAGGAACTTGTATAAATGACAAAACCAAAAACCTCTTGATGCTGATTATACCAGCAAAAATAAATCCCCGGTGTGTGTGTGGCTGTTGATTTTCCTGTTGGGGGAAAGGGAGGATGAGCAGTGGAAAGGACACTTGATTTCTCTTCTAGTGTGAGATACCAACAGGAAAACAGCCTTGTTTTGCCTTCAGCTAAATATGTCAAGTGAAGCAGGAAGGTTAAAGTCAACAGCTTTGAAATGTCGCCTACTAATTAAATACATTATCATCTTGGTTGTCACAAAATAAAAGTTTCTGGCTGAGTGTGTGAGTCTTACCTTATGCTTCCCCTGGTTCTAGGTGCAGTCTGGGCACAGGAGTTGATGGGGGTGTTTTACTGATAAAACCAGGAACATAAAGCTGTATTTAAAAAAAATGAGAGGGAGTTAAAGGTGACACAGCCAGATGGGGTGGCAGGTCAGGTGAGAAGGTGTGATATCCATAAATGCTTTTCTTTCTTTGCTTCGCTTCACCACTTTGAATTACTGAATTTAAAACATTTTAAGGGTGAAATTGCTGTTGTCTCTCAGAAGAGTAAGAGATAGTTGTCTGTATTTTAAATAAAAGGCACTAGATGATTTTTTTCTCTACTGATTGGGTTATTTTGTGCTGTCTGTGTCCCAGAACATTTTATTAATCTCTTTTTAGTGCTAGTTCATTTTCTTTGGATTAATACTATCCTCTTTCAGGATTCAAGACCAGATTATTCTTAAGGACTTTGATTAGGAACAAACTGTGGTGAAGCAATGATTAAATCTGAGTTTGCTCTATTGCCTTACATGTTTTTATTGGTTATCAGCTCCTGCTTCATTGCTGATACTCAATATTTGCTCTCCCTCCTGTCGGGGCAGCTGAGCCAGTGCTTGGGTTCAAGTGGTCTCCTGGAAATCTGGATTATGCAAGGTCATGATTGGCTTTAAAGCAACTTTTCTCACCTTGTTTTTCCCTTGGGGAGCACTTCTTTCCCCAGTTTAAGCCTGTCCTATCCAGCTCACAATGTCAGTTACTTTAAAGATGCTGTTTTTAAAAGCAGGAAACAGCAAAATGTAATTGGGAAGCTGGAAGGTGGAGGAAGCCTGTGAAGGGGCAGAGTAATGTGGCTTTAATACTTTCCTGGCATTGCCTGGTGATCAGCTTTAAGGAGGAAAATGATGAAAGTGGGATCCTTAACATGGGATTCAGGCTTTGCTTGCTGTGGGTGTTTTTGTTCCAGAACAATCTTACAGCTTGGGGTTTAAATTACACAGGCAAATCAATAACATGGAAGCAGTAAATGCTCTGGTGCATTAAAAAAACATAAGTTTCTCTGATTATTTTTTTTTTTCTGTGAGAAAACGTTCAGGTTGTTTACATCAGGAATTGTCTGCTGGATGTCAATCTGCTGCTTTTCCCTTCATTCTGCAGCAGCACCAGTGCATTTTTAACAATGCAGTTGTTCTCACAGCAGCCTGCTGCTGTCAGAAATCCCCATTTCCTATTCATCAGGAAGTTAGGGAAGCATACTCCTCGTTCATTTTAATTTGGCACGAGTCAAACATTTTAAAAATCTACAGGCTTGACGAAGTATTCCTTAAATGCTCTTTGGTGCTACAAATACCTTGATCAAAGCACAGCCAGCAGAGCAGGGCTGACTGAGCCCTGTTTTAGTTGGCAGAGGAGGGGAGGTGAGCTGGGAATTGTCTGCAGCTCTGAGAAGAGCAGCTGGGAATCCAGTGTTGCTTCACCTCCCCTCAGTGTTAATTTCTCCCAAATTGATCCAATCTTCACTCATTTCATGTCCTTCAGCCTGGCTGCAGTTGCTGCAGCCTGAGCTCTGCTAGGAATTCCTCAATTCCTGGCCAGAACCACTTTGCTCTCCTGAGTTTCTGGCACCAGGGTGGCATCTGGAATTTCTGGAGGAAACAGCAGAGGGTCTGCTCAGCCAGTCCTGTTTGTCATTCACACCCCAGCTCTTCCTGCTGCTTCCTTCCACCCACCACCACCCCACTGCCCCCCAAAAGGAAACAAGTCCTCTTGTCAACAATTCTCTTTTAATTGAGGAGTGCTGGGTTTTGAAAGTGGAAATTCTCACTGAATTTCTTTTCAGATGAGGCCATTTGAAGAAGCAGATTTGTATTTTCTTCAGGCTGAGGGTATGGCTTCAGAGCTAAAGGGGTGTTTTTTATTAAATAGTAGTATTTAATGTGTTTCTTTTGTAGTTTACACTGATTGTAATGCAAAGAATTATAAACAGTGAAATTTCCTTTTATCTCTTTGTTTGTGGTTAGCAAGTCCTAAAATTCTGTCCATTCTCTTTATCTTAATTAAAATGTTGATTGTGATTACTTCTGGCTGATGAAAACACACAATTAAAATTTAGCTGAGTGACTTGTGTGAGAAAATCCAATAAATGTGCAGAAATTCAGTTCCTGTGTGTGCCCAGTGGGTTAAGGGACATTTGATAACCCCACACCCCCAGGTACAGAAATTAAACCTGCTTTAGGGAGGGCTCTGACACGCTGTGATGGGAAATCCAGCAGGAATATCCTCGTGGCTCCATCAGGATCTCAGCAAAGCTCTCTCTGCAGAGAGCTCAGCCAGGGGAACTTGTCCCAGGCTCTGGGGTGTCCCTGGTGAAGCTGCCTGCTCAGGAGTGGTTGTGAGCAAAAAAAAACCCTGCAGTGTTGGTTACAGGATTGTTTTATCCCAATGAAAGTGTCTTCCTCACCTTAAATAGCCAGCTGTTGGCTTTAAATATATGATGCAACAGCAGTAATTACATTCCAGATATGAATATATTAATTATGTAGTGCCTCTAAACCCATGCGTATCCAGCTTTGATTAAGGCTCAATTTAAATATCAAAAGTAGTGCAGAGCCACGTCTGTGGGAAAGGGCTTTATCTGCCTGCAGAGATCACAAGTGGGAGAAGTTGACTGAATTTTGGTGTTTGGGGAGAGGGGCACGAAGCACAGGGTGGGATTGCCCGAGTGCTGAGGAGGGTTGTGCTGGTTTGGGAATGATCCTGGAGCATCTCCCCTGAGCTCTGATGGGTGTGCTGGAGCCAGCAGCTCCAGCTCAGCCCTGGCTGAAGGGGAAGGGACACACTTGCACAAGGACAGGAGCACTGGGACTCTCATCCAAGAAGCTGACCTGCATTTTTCTCTGGGACAGCAAGTGGAGGTGAAGGGAGAGGTGGAGAAGGAAGAAGCAAAGCCACGGGGTGAGGAGTGACAGCCAGAGGAGAGCCAGCTGCTGAAGCCAGGCTCTGTGTGAGCTGAGAGCAGCTCATTGCTACAATTACACTCATTTATTTCTACATTCCTACAAACACAGCAGAGCTGCAAACCTGCCCTCCCATCCTGCCGTTTAGAGCTTTCCTGGTGCGGATTTCCAGCTTGGATAAATGAGTCCAAATTGCCTTTTTAAGGTTTTCCTGTGTTCCAGAGGGACCCAGAACACGACCAGCAGATGGATTTCAGCAGCATGTTTGTGCTTTCTCGTATCCTGACTTAATTTGATGTCACATTTAAAATGCTAATGGCCACACTCTGAATCGGAGCATCAGAGGGAGACTTTACACCAGGAAAACGCTGAATTTGCCGTACAAAAGGAAACGTTATTAATTGTGATGCAGTTGCCCTTTGTGCCTGTGTGTTTACTTGATTGAAGCATCTTGACTGTGGAGCTTTCTCCTTGAAGCCTGATTTGAATGGAGTACACAGCTGGATTGCCCCAGGGCCTTGTAACAATTTATAGTCTGGATGGAAAGGCAGAAGTGCATAAAAAGACAGTTGTGAAATGCTGCTAGTGCCCTGTAATAGAAAATCTGGGTATGATGACCTTGGCTGCCTGGGCCTCTGGGATCGCTTTGCTCCCATCCAAAGGATTATAAAATGGAAAGTATTGCATCTCACCTGGAATAAAGAAGGGGAAAAAAATCACAAGAAATTTGTTTTTCTAAATTATGCAGTTCATGCTTCCTCTCCTTTGCATTCCTCCTGCATGTGGCCTTGCATTTTAGCAAACATGTTAAATTTACATCTGTTATTCTCTGCACTGTTACAGGAGCTGGGGTTTTTGCATGCAAATATCTGGGTGAGGTTTCTGTAGCCACAAGCATTTATGTATTTAAAAGCCTCATTCTGTTTGCAGATGAATTGATGTTCTGTTCCTGAACTGCAGCTGAATTAATTTGTGGCAAATTTTTCCTGGCCAGTTCCGAGGCAGCGTGACCTTTCCTTTTTGGTGTGGAAAAAATGCTGATTAATACACATTTTCTTTCCTGCTCCTCCAGATCCATCGCTCTTTCTACAGCCAAAAAAAAGGCAAAAAACAGATTTTCTTCTTGCTCCAAATCACTGCTAAACCCTTTCAAGGTGAGATTGGGCAGAGCTTGGAGCAAGCTGGAGTGGTGGAAGGTCCCTGCCCGTGGCAGGGCTGGAGCTGGATGGGCTTTAGGGTCCTTCCCAGGCAAGCCAGGCTGATTCCCTGGCTCTGGAAGTGCCCTGTGGCTGCTCAGTCCTGCCTCAGCACAGCTCACTTTGCCATTAAGGGACAGAGCAGCCTTGCTAATAGGAGCCAGAAGAATGAGGCGTTTGAAGGAGCACTGAATTATTTAAAATAAAAAATTTAGCCTGCAAATGAGATTGGCTTTTCTGTCTAATGTGCAGCAGATTGAAGTGCTGCTGTGACTGCAGTGGGGCACGTGTGGGGTGGGAGATGAGGGTGGGAATGGGGTGCAGGGCTCTGGAGGCAGTGGCAGAGTGATGGAGGAGCAGAGGTGACAGTTTAAGGATTGCATGGCAGGGGCTGCACAGTGATTAAATCCACTGATGCTGTCACTGAGCCGTGAGCTGCAGATAACATTCTCTCCCTGTGCTGAAAACAAGAATCAATACAAACTCCTTGACAGGGGCTAAATTATTAAATAGAGCCTTCCTTACAATGTTTCATTATCTGGGATTTACCTCAGCTGGTGATTTGTCAGCAGCACAGGGAGATTTGCTGGGCGTTTTGTATTAAAATAATTCCAGATGCATATGAATCCATTTTGATAATTCCCCTCCTTTTTACAATGCTTCTCTCTGTATTTTTTTTTTTTTTGGTTGCTATTACCCAGATGCCACTTTGAATTCTCACACAGATCCTAAGCTGTGCTGCACAGTGAGCTTTGGGCTTGTCACATCTGTGTAAAAATAAATTCTTTTTGTATGGCAGACTGTTCTCTAAGTGCTGCTTTCAGGCTGTTAAATTAGCAGGGGATTTGCAGTGTCTCTCAGGTGAGCTTCAGAACTCAGGGAAGAGGCAGGAGGCTGCTCTGTGGATTTATGGGTACTGGAGTTTCACTGGACTGGGCTGAAATATGGAGCAACATTCTTTTTATTTTGTTGTACATCTTGTGAAGGAAGGCAGGAGCAGGAGCCATCCATTCTGAGGCAGCTAAACCAGCACGTTCTGCATTCCCAAGGTGCTCAGGGCTGTGTGGAGATGCTGTGCTCAGACCTGGCTGAGATGTGTCATTTCATCAGCGCCATTATTTTGGCAATTAACGAATGTTTAACGTTTTTGTGGGATTTTGGGGTTGCTTTTCCCGGTAGCCTTGATAGTGTAACGCACCAGAGCAAGTGAATAATTCCTACAGAGCTGCAGTGTTATGTCACAGTTACATCGTGGTCCTTTGGAGAGGCAGTGTTCATATTTGGGGGTTTGAAGCAGATGGCAGCCTTGTTCAGAGGGAGGATTAACAGCTGGAAGTTAAGGCTAGATGTGTGTTTTTGAGGGCTCAAATCCAGCTCTGCCTCCATTCCTTCCATATGGCCTGGATCTTTGCAATCCAGACCTTACAACTTAGGGGCTACATAAAAAAACCCCAAACAAATATACAAAACACCAGAACAAACAAACAAAAATCCCACAGAATAATCCACAGGGCGTTGTTTTGATTTTTTTTTCCCCTTTTTAATGTGATTGTCCTGTTTGTTTTTGCCCCACTTGGCATCCAGCAGTTGGAATTCTCATGGCTGTCTTGTAGGCACAGGAGCTCTGGAGGCTGTGGGGGATTATTCCCCCCAGGAAAGGCTCCTGGGCTGTTTCCCTGAGCTGATATTTATAATTTCATTAAGCCCTTTGTCATGGCAGTGTAGTCTTTACCACATTCAGCTTTTTATTTTACCTTTCTCCTGCCTTGTTTCCTCCCCCTTACCCGAGGTAAACCTGTTTCCTACACCTGTGCTGAGATAATTGAGTGCTAAATAAATCATTGTGTGCCAGCTGGAAAACACCGAGGAAAAAAATGTTATCTCTAGCTTTTAGGGGAAAAGAAGTATCAAATTGTACATTAGCTGGGTTTTATGTAGCAAGAGAAAATGGAGTTTGAATAAATGTAGCCATGTCCTCTGGTGTTGAATAGTGAGAGCATCTGTCATGTTTAATAATGCTTCTGACCTTTAGGATTATTGAAGTCGAAATTTTCTCTCTGGTCATTTGGGGGTACTTGAGCACTGTCAGATTTCTTGTGTCTCTGCTCAGCCTCCAAAGACACATTGTTATGCTTTGTGAGCTGCTGAGGATAATTCATTAAAGGAATTTGTTTTCCTGCTTGGGGAAGGGTTTCCTTGAGGAATGTGGAATGTCACTGTGGCCACTGAGTTCCAGAGCGTGTCCCATCCCTCAGGGGTGTGCTTGGAATTGCTCCTGAGGGTGGAGGTGATGCTTTTAATGCTCCTGTGGCAACAAAGGGCTCCGTGCAGGTTTGGGGGCGTGGGACACCCTAAACCTGGCAGTGCCAGCTGGCCTTGCAGTGTGAGCAGGGCAGAGCAGGGTGAGCTTTGGGACCACGCTGTGCCAGCAGGGGTTGGTTTGTGCAGGATTATAAAGTGCTGGGAAAGCTCCACAGGCTGAGAGGGACAGAAGAGCACGGGGAGGGGAGAAGGGTGTGGATGCTCTCTGAACAACTGTTCTGTGCCTGAGTGGCAGGAAAGGCAGAATGTCCCTTTTTTGAGTATCTGTTCTGTGCCTCAGTGCCCTGAAAGGCAAAATCTCCCTTTTTAAAATACCTCTTCTGTGCCTGAGTGGCAGGAAAGGCAGAATCTCCCTTTTTAAAGTACCTGTTCTGTGCCTCAGTGTCAGGAAAGGCAAATCTCCCTTTTTAAAATACCTGTTCTGTGCCTCAGTGGCAGGAAAGGCAGAATCTCCCTTTTTTGAGTACCTGTTCTGTGCCTCAGTGCCCTGAAAGGCAAAATCTCCCTTTTCTGAGTACCTGTTCTGTGCCTGAGTGTCAGGAAAGGCAAATCTCCCTTTTTAAAATACCTGTTCTGTGCCTCAGTGCCCTGAAAGGCAGAATCTCCCTTTTACTCAGCAGGGACTGATGGAGCCACTTAGGGAAATGCTTCAGGTCAGCTCCACCTTGTGCCTGGCAGAGCTTCAGATGCTCTCAGGCTGGGTTTTGTCCCCTGGTGTCACCTCTGGGGACGGGTCCCTGCCTGGCACTCACAGCCAGGGATGTGATGGATCTGCATTTTTGACACTGCAATCACTGAACACTAATCCATGGAGAATTTGGACTTGTAATTTTGATTAAAGTGATTGATTTTTAAAGCAGCCTCAGTTCGTTTTGGGCCATTAGAGGGTATTTGAAAGGAAAATAACTCTTTAATTTAATTAGTAGTGTGTAAGCATCCTGCTCTGCTTTCCAAGCAGAACTTCTGGGGGTTTTTAAATCATATTCCCTCCAGTTGTTTGTTGGCACATTTTAAGGTTAAAAGTGATGCAAAATTATTAACACCAACAAACTCGTGCTGAGCAACTCTTAAACTTCAAATAAAGTTCTTCCTTTGGGAAAACACCCAAGTTGTGTTGTTGTGTAAAGCAATTCTTGTCCACCCACCTGGATGTGATATTAATATACCCCATGGAAGGAGCGCTGTGTAAACAACAAAGTGCTTCCCTTTTATTTGTAAAACATCCTTTTTAGACTACAAACAAGTCAAAAACGTTCAGTTTCTAGAGAGAATCAAGTAAGTAAGATAAAAGAATGTATATGTTTCAGTGCTGTGGAATAGAAAGATGTAATTTATGCTCTGTGTCTCCGTGGTTGCGATTAGTGACCTGAGGCTGTTGAACTTCCTCTTTATGGATTGGGAAAATGCTGTGACAGTTTTCAAGGGAATTGCTCTCTTTGAGTTTAAAGAGATGAAAATGGGTCTGCTAACAAGGACCAGCTTCAGTGTGTGCTTTCATATTCCTCGTGCTTTAAAAAAAAAAAAGAAGGCAGAAAAAGAAAAGGCAATTGGGTGCTTTGATATGTGTGAACCCCGGGACCCTGGCAGGCAGAAGCTGCAGGATGTGGAATATCAGCCAGGGCTGCAGGGAATCTGCAGGAAGGTGTTCCCTGGGATGCTTTTTGCAGTGGCTGTGGCTGAGAACATTGAGAAGGGTGTTTTCCAAGAGGGGAGCTGCCGTTTGGTGCCAGTTTTCCTGCTCTGAGCTGTTGGGGTGCTTCCCCTGTTGATATTCCAGGACATTCCCAGATATTCCCAGACCCAGGAATTCCCTCTCCCTGTGCTGGGCTGTTGATCCAGGGTGATGGTCACCAGCCTGGACTGGGATTTAGAGCTCCCCTCCCTCAGCTGGGGCAAATTTGGGAGAAAATACCTGAAAACTGGCTCCTGATTTCAGGTGTGGCTTTGTGGGCTTTGCTGCACCCTCAGAACACAAACTCTGGGAGTTTTGAGCTGCTTTGGGCCTTTCAGCTGAAAACTTCACGCTCTGAATCACAAAATTCCATTAACTGTGGTGAAATATCATCATAAATCTCTGATCTGGAGGTGATTAAACCAGGGGGCTGTTTGTTACTAAAGACATTGGGCCAGGAAAACAAACAGCTGGGAGCACATCTGGAGCATGGCTGCGTTTGCAGCAGGCACGGTAAATATTGAAATTGGAGCTAATACTGCCTTCTATTACAGATTAATTTATCACGTGCTCCTTGGGAAGCACTTGTAGGACAAGTGCTGCAGTTTACACCAGTTCAAGTGCTGGGAAATGGCTTTGGATTTGTCAGTGTTGCTTGTGCCAGTGCATGAATATTTTATTTCACTTTTCCAAGGTACTGAGCACTCAGGGAGCTCCAGGGCTTTTCGGGTCAGGCTCCCAGGGAGGTGGCACAGCCAGAACTGCAGACAACTGCAGTTGTCTTGACAACAAGGCAGCTGAAATCTTTGTATCTGTATTGATCCAACAGGCTTCTCCCCTTAACTTGTGTGTCACTGAGAGGCAGAGCTCCTCATTTGGTGACACAGCCTCTAACACTTCCATTTTCCCAAAGGCAGGGTCCTGCTCTGCAGGCTGCAGAACCAAGTTCATGGAAGTGTTAAAACCTTTCTGAGAAGATTCTCTTTGGTAAAAAGAAGCTGATGTAAATCATCTCTCTAAACTGTCAAACCAAGTTTTATACAAATTCCCTGAATGACTTCTGGTCATTTTTCTGTTTTGTAAGGTTCCCTGCCAGTTTCTGTAGCGCAGAGAATCCTCCTGTTCCCAGTGAGTCTGGAGAGAACTGGCTGTGCTGATTCCCTGGGGGTGAATCCTTGTGCCCAGGCCAGGGGGAGAGGCATCACCCCTCATCATCATCCTCAGGAGGATTCTGGAGCCAGAGCCTTTGAATCTGGCCCTGATGGGTTCCATCCAGTGCCTCTGGTAATAGAGGAAATTAATTTGAGTTCTGCACGAGGGCTGAGTGCTTTCTGCTGCTCGGTCTCAGCTTTCTGCTGCTGGACCTGGGAGTGAATTAACACCTTGACTTCTTTAATAGAAGTTATTAGTGGCTTCATTTGTTGAAGTTGTAATGCTGTGGTGATTATATGGCCCAAGACAAACGATTAACTTTGGAATTGTGCATTAGCTTGGCTGGCTCTGTTCACTGCAATTCAGAGCAGAGTGCACATGGTGGCCATGGCATGTGCTAGAGGTTTAAAAACCACATTTCTCTATTTCAGAACTGCTTTTCTTGTGGACCATCCCAGTTGTCTGTATGTTCACACTTCCAGCACCCAAGAAAAGTGGGTTTTTTCTTTGTATCTCTCTCCCAACTTTTCCTTTGAGATTTTTTCTCTTCTAGCAGGTAAATGCATCCCGTTTATTCTCAGTGTAGTTATTTCTGATTTTAGTGTTTTCAATATCTGGCTATTTCCAGATGAATGGAGAGCATCTTTCCAATCTTTCCATTCAGATTAGATTGCAGCCTGTGGAGCTGGTTTGGGGTATGTTTATTTAGTCCTGATTTACATATAAATACAAAGGAAAACTCTAAAGCCCGGTGTTGCTAATTTAGCTATTGATAGCAGGGCAGGCAGCACCAGTCTGTGTTAGAAATTCCCTGTGTGGTGAGATACAGCCGTGTCTCCTGCAAATTGACATTTTTAAGATTGCTGCTTTGTTTCCTTGATGAGCTGCTCTGGGTGTTGCCCATTAATTACGGGCAGGGTTTTGTTGAGGCTGTGCCTGGCCCTGTTTGTCAGCCCCCTGTGTGAATTCTGTGGGAAAAGCTGATTTTGCTCTGGTTCCGAGCATCAGCTGGTCAGTGACACACGTGGTGGGGCAGTTTCTGAGAAGAGGTAAACATTTCAGTAAGTGACCATTTACCAAGTAAATGACATCCTCTGGGGAGCTGCACAAGGAAACATTCACTTTCCAGGCATTTCTTTTCCAAACACACTTTGTTTCCTCACAGGAACAGCGTTTGCTTTTGTGGTGAAACAGCCAAGTCACAGGATCTGGCTGACCAGTGCATTTTCTTTCCTTTTCTTTTGTAATTTCCAGCCCCAGCCTGTTGGCAAAGGTGCTTTAATTTTTCCTGTTCTAAAATTCCTGGTGATGAGGTGGTATTTTAGCAGGCAGTGACTGTTCAAACTCGGGGCAGGGTTTGCAGAGCAAACTGTCTCCTGATTGTTTTATCCTCCAGCTCTTGGTGTGTCTTTGTTCAAAGGTAAACCCCTCAGTGAGACGGTAAAGAAAATGTGGCCTCTTGATATTTAAAAGGTGAGAAATCTATTTAAACTGTGTATGATGGCTTTGAATAGCCCCGCTGCTGAGTGCTGCTTGTTTTAATAGAAGTGATAAATACTGTGGCTGGTGCTGCTCTGCAATTAGATCTGAGCTATGTGCTATAAATGACATTTAATGGCAAATGTCAGGCGGGGCCCGAATGGTATCTTCATTTCAGTGTTGCACTCCTTTGGCATAATGCTGAAAAAACCTTAATGGGATTTAATTACTGGAGCCTCCATTCAATGATCAGTTAAATGCATTTGTGGTGCCATTAGGTGGTGGTGGCTGCTGGCTCCTGGTGCTGAGCTGAGCAGGAGATGCTCAGGAGGGTCCCTGGCAGTTCTGGGTCAGCAGCTCCCTCCAGATCTGCTCCTGGGGAAAGGCAGAATCTGCAATCAGAGGGTGCTGTGATCAGAAATGGTGCTTACTGCTTTCTCTCTCAGCGGGTTTAATTACAGCCCATTAATGACTCTGGGGGTGTGTCTCCTTTTGGGATGTTTGTGCAGGAACAGCAGAGATGTGGCACCTCCACGGCCTCACCTGGGAGTTGTGAGCTTATCTGAATTCCCTATTTGTGAGTTTATTGTGAAATAGGATTTCCCTGCCAGCTGGGTGCAGTGTGATCCCCTTGATGGAGGGGCAGCAGCTTTGGGGGCTGGCAGCACCTTCACCTGGACAATTACCTGGAATTCTACTTAATGTGGAGATGGGAGGAGGAAAAGAAACCCAGGAAACCTGGATGGGAAAAAAGGAAATGGAGCAGAAAGAGACCACAAAGGGATTAAATGAGGTAGTAAGCAATGACCCATAACCTTCATGGAAGATCTTATCATAGTTTTATTTTAAGCCTGCCAGTTTTTAAGCATAACTGCTCTTTTTTTTTTTTTTAACAAGATGAAATTATCTTTTGTCATTTAGGATCACAGTGAAATTTTAAGGGTATTTTGTACCTAAGTGTATTTCACTTAAATGAAAACAGGTGACTTGCTGGTTCTCAGCACAGTGAGCAGCTTTGTTTCTGGCAAAGCTGATGGAATAAACAGTAGAGTTTATTTTAAATACAGACATCTCTCACAGTCATTACCTGAAATGAATAATGCTCTTTTTCTCCTCTAAAACCCTGAGTGAGGCTGTGCTCAAGGTGAGACCTATGAGTGACACTCAATAAAATAAAGGGCTGTTAGGTGACACTTGTTCCACATCAGTCAGCTTTTCTAGAATGTGCTGGATTTGTTGAACTTTGCCTTGGTTGAAGCACGAGGAGCGCCAGTGCTGGCTCCTGGTGAGGTGGATCTCACTGCTGCATTCACCAGGCTCACTTTGGTGCTGTTTGTTGCATTTTCTGATGGGTCTGTCCCCGCTGCAGAGCTGCTACAGTTCCTGTCCCATGTGCAGCCCTGGAGTGTCCCAGCAGAACATGCCGTGCTCACAGAGCTGTGCTGCAGCTCAGGGCTGTGCTGAGCTGTGTTTCTCAGCAAGTCTGGCAGCTCCAGTGCCAAACACCCACGCTGGGAGACAGCAGATGGCATCTCCTGGGCATCAACAGCGCTGTGTTCCGGAGAGCTCCAGCCCTGGGAGCTGGGCTTTGGGGCTGGGGCTGCCTCCCAGGCACAGACAGCCCTGCAGGTGACGTGCCCTGGTGTCACAGTGGGTTTGGCCTCACTGGGCAGCTTTTAAAGGTGTGCACACACTGCTGGTTGATACCTGGGGGGGTCAGTGTGTGCCTGTAGGCTCAGGTGTGTTTGTGCCTTCCCCTCTCCTCCTGTGAGGAGCAAGGCCACAAGTGACCTGTCTGTGGTGTTTGCAGACAGTGCTGCTCCACATTTTGTAGGAACTGCAGTAGGTACAGAACAAACAGCTTTGTGAGCAGGAGTGTGCATCCCGTGGGGTCTGGGCCAGGTGTGTCCCTGCAGGTGAGCACTGCTCTGTGCACCTGGGAGAGGCTGGAATGCAGGCCAGGGTGAGTGTGAGGAGTGCTTTACGTCTCAGAGTTCCTCCTGCACCAGGCTGAATTCGTTTCCAGCATGCTGAGGTGACTGGGTGAATTCCAAAAGGAGTTTTATTTGTGAATAAAAAGGACACGTGAAAAATTCTTGCTGTAAACGGTCAGAAAACATCAGGCACGAGCCGTTGTGAAAAAATCCGATATTGTTTTGTCAGTAAATTACACTGTGCCCTGCATAGATCACAGGAATGGGCCTTTACCCTGGAAACAGCAATATTTGCTACCCCAGGCAGCTCATTCCCAGCTCAGCTCCCACTTGAGTGAATCTGCTGATCGATGATCCACGGCTTTCCCAAGGCTCCTCATTTCCTGCCTCCCTTTACTGAGCTGCATCAGGCAAATCAGAGCCCAAATCACAGCCCACATCACAGCCCAGATCACAGCCTTTGTGCCCTGCCTGTGTGCCCAAATCACAGCCCAAGTCACAGCCCAAATCACAACCTCTGTGCCCTGCCTGTGTGCCCAAATCAGAGCCCAAATCAGCCTGTGTGCCCTGCCTTGTGTGCCCAAATCACAGCCTCTGTGCCCTGCCTGTGTGCCCAAATCAGAGCCCAAATCACAGCCCAAATCATAGCCTCTGTGCCCTNGCGTGCCCAAATCACAGCCTGTGTGCCCAGAAAAGCCATCCAGCACGTTTCTATCAGGAAATCCGTGTGGATGGAGCAGTCATTAGACAGCAGGAACAGGTTTAGAGGCTGCAGCTTTGCTGGGGGAAGAGGACAGCCCTGCCCTGCCCCGGCCAGGGGCACAGAGGATTAATCTGCATGTGGCCACGTTATTGCTTTTATTTCACATTTGTGTTTCTTGCTGAACACTGACAATGCTGCTCTGTTTGCAAGGAGTAATTATGTGTTGCTATGCAGGAGTCTGAATTAAATAATCAAGCTGCAAAAATAACATTCATTTGTAGTAATAACCTCTGCATTTCCAGGCTGGGTTTGCTTGGCTTACAAACAGCTGATCAGTTTTCTTAATTAATTAGCAAACAGCCTACAAAAAGATACCCTGAGAACGTGGAATTACACGTGCTGTTGTGGAGAGGGAAGAGAAATAATCCTTGCTGTGTCTCTTTAGCTCCTGATTTCCAGATAGGTTCATTTGTGTCCCCCTTCTGCTTTTTTTTTTTTTTCCCCCACAGTGAATCTGAGTGGTCTTTATTTTTCCTTTCCTCTCCTTTGACTATTAGTAAATGTCAGAGTGGACTGAGAGTAAGGAGCAGTTCTGCAGCAGGAGGGAGGTTTCATGGTGGCAGACACCTTGGGAAGGGAGGATGTTCTGCTCCTTGTCCCTGTTTGCTGTTTTTTTCTCTGGAATTGCTGCTGGTCCCCCACTCCAGCATCCCCATCTGTCACCTCCAGCGTTTGGCACGTTGTTCCCAAAGCTAGTTGTGATTTAATGTGGATCTAAATAGGGCAGGGAGTGAAGTGCAGTGATTAATCCCTCTGGGAGGAGCTGCAGGACATCTGTGGTGGTTTGCACAGCTTGGTTCCTCACCCCCCTGGAGAGAGAACCTGGAGTCCCTGGAGATCTGCTCTGCACCTTGGAACTGTCACCAGTGCTGTGCAAATCAGGACATCCCTGCTTTTTGAAGAGAACTTGCAGCATTATTTTTTCCCCTTCAAGGCAGAGGCTCATTTTAAATAGAAGTTGACCAGATGCTTGTGAACTGAGATGCTTTAATCCATTTACAGATCCCATCTAATTCTTGTTCAATGTCCAAAACTGATTCGTGCTGTTTAAAAGGAACAAAACCCAAAATGTCAGCGAGAATAAAACCCCCAAATGAGCACTTTGTGAGCGCTGCAGCAAAAGACAATATTTTCATTAAAGGGGAGAATGTGGTTTTGCAGCACAGGGAATCGTTTTGAGCTGACAGAAAGACACTTGAAATTTAAAGCTCTTGCCACGGCTGCAGTTTCTGCAAGCCTGGATTTGGCATGTGACTGTCTGCAGCTTTTCAGATGTAAAGGTGTAAAAAAGGGAAAAAAAAAAAAAAGTCACACTTTCAGGAGGTAGGGGACACTTCTTTTGTGTGCACATGGTTTGAAAATAAATAGTCTGCCACAGAAGTTGGCGCCTTGACACCTCTGAGTGCAGTCTGCTTTAAAAATGACATACGTATTTGGGAAGTTGGCTGACAAAATAGCATGTCTAGGAATTTCTGTGCCATGAGGGATGTAAATGTGAAAAGGGAGACTCTGACAGACGTTTTGTATTTTTAGCAAGATTGAAGCTTCAGGTTAAACCCCACAAAATCGTCTGTGCTGGAGAGTGGGCGCAGAAAAGGGGTGCAGCTGTTAAATGAATTGGACAAAAATGACCAATGGTGGTAAAAAAAGGTGTTTAGGAAGGAGATCAGCTCATCCCCCCCAAAAAACACCTCCAAAGAAACCCAGAACCCAACCAACCCAGCCCCAGGTGCATCATTGTCACAGATGTTTCTGTGAAGGGCTCCTTGCACATCTCACTGTAAATGATATTTTTGTTGCTGCTTGGCCTGTGTGGAGGCACGGAGCCATTCCAGAGGCAGCATTCCCTGCTCCACATGGGCACTGTCAGCACCACGGGTCTGGGAATTGTTCTGATCTTCACCTTGGCCCCGTTTATCCTCTCATTTCTAAATCACTTCAGATGCCTCTCTGGTAGGATGTAGGTGTTAGGAGTTAAAAGCTGGCAGTGGGGGCAGCCCATGGCTTCTCTGAGAAATGCAGCACGTTTGGGGTGGTTGTGTTTCGGTTCTCTCACCTGTTTGGGTTATAACTCTAACTTCATGTGTTTTCTCCGTGGCTTTAAAAGAAACATTATTGTTGTTTTCTGAGGTGAAAGAAAAGCCATTTCTGGGTGTTAGGGAACCCCTGTAAGCCCCTTTGGTTTGCAGTGGTGCCCTGTGAGTGCCATCAGTCCCAGCCTGATGGGCAGTGTCATTTCTGAGTGATAAAACACTGCAGAACGCTGTAAACACTCTGTGTGCACTGTGAATGTTCCTGAGGAGCTCTTGTGGAATCCCTGCTGTTCCAGGTCTTTGAGCTGGGGCTTCCAGGAGTTGTGGCAACCAGCAAAACCTTCTTTTTGCCTTGCCTGAAGGACCAAAAGGCTCTTTTGGGAGGTGGGACAGAGTGAGGTGGTCCCTTATGGCAGCAGAGGGAAAACCTCACTTTGGAGCACAGATTTCTTCCCTGCAGTGTCAGAATGAGTGTGAGTGCTGCCCTTGGCCTTGTGCCCTGTGCTGTGACAGAAGTGACAGGGAAGGGGTGGTGGCATCACCGTGTCCCCTCAGCCTGGGGCTGGGTGTGGTGCCAGGGCAGTGGGACACTGGCAGTGCCACCCCTCCTGTCTGTGGGATCCCCTCAGGACATGCTGCTGTCCAGGGTCACCTGCACCCAGGGTTTGGGCACTGCCAGAGTCCCCCTGCCCAGCTGTCCCCTCCCAGCAGGGTGTCTGGAAGGACACACAGCCATCCCTGCACGTTCCCTGCAGTTCTCCTTTGCCCAGCTGTAGCAGCTCCCTCTTTTCTCAGCTCTCCTGACTCTGTGGGTGCTTGTCCACACCTGGCATGATTTTGGGTTTGTAGGGAAGCTTTGGCAGAGCACAGTGCAGATTTCCAGTCCTCCTCCTCCCCTGCTGGCGTTTGCTATTCCAAACCAGCACCCCAAATTCCAGGCTGGATTTTGGAGTCCATGTGCAGCTGTGCCTGTGCCTCCTGTGCAGGGCTCCGTGGAGTTGTGTTCTTTGAAAGACTCCAGAGGCACAAAAATCAGAGCTTGTTGTAAACTGTCCCTGTGTGTGTGAATGGGATTCGTGCCAGTGAAGCTCTCTGAGCATCCTCTCAGGGTCTGTGTAACAAAGAGTGGGGTTTTGTCCTCTCAGCTGAGAAACACAAAGAGAATTTGCAGAGGAGTGCTGGGTTGATGTTTCCCATCATTGCTGCAAGCTGCACTAAGAGAATTTATGAACTCTTAGCGAGAGGGTAACAGATTATTTACTTGGACTTTTGTGTCTCCAGAATTCAGAGAGACTGCTCATAAAAGCTGTGGTGCACAGAGCATTATTTCAGGAGAACAGCCGAGCCTGCAACCCCAATTTCTGAACAGCAGGCAGCAGAAATCAGAGCCGCCTCTCATCGTTGTCCTTTTGATTTTTTTTTTTGTGTGTGTGCATTAGACAAGCTCGTTGGCTTTGATTGCACATGTGTTGTTTAAAGAGGCTCGGGTTCCTCCTGCTCAGCCCGGGGATGCTCAGAGCGGGGCTGGGGCTGTGCAAGTGCTCGGTCCCAGCTTTCCTGGCACAATGCTGCCACTGGCAGTGGTTTGCTGGTATTACACGGGCTCTGCTCTGGAAGTGCCGCTCCCGGCAAGGTTTGCACGTTGTTTATTCAGCAGAAAAGCTCTGACAGCCGGGCTGCTGCAGGGGAGACAATGGAACCGCCCTGCCCAGTGACCTGCGGTGTGACCCGGGGCTGGCCCTGGCTCAGGAGCAGTCCCAGGCCGGTCTGGAGGAGCGCAGGCCGGAGGAAAACAGCCTGCAGCTGCCTCATGCCAAAAGAATGTTCCTTTCCCTGCAGGCCTTTGTTCCTTCCAGTGTTTGGGAGCAGCAGGGAGAATTGCAGACCAGGGGGTTTGGAGATAAACTGAGCAGAGTCTGTAGTGGCTTGATCTAAAAGTTCTCTTTACGTGGTGTTTATGCTCCAGTTTCCTTCTAAGAAGGAACAAATGGGTGGCTGGAGCCTCAATGAAAAAAGAGCATTTGGGGAAGACAGTTTAGTGTAAATTTTGCTGTGAGGTTGATGAGCAGTCAGAGCCTGTAATTATTGTGATTGAAGTGCAGTATCCTATTCTTTTGTGTAATAAAGAACATCTATGATTATGTCTGGATCCATCTGTCCTTGGGGGGAAAAAAATCTATTATCTCTAGGTTTCCACTGCTAAGAATGTTGCACTGAATGGTGTTACTGTGGGTATTCTTTTTTGCATGTTTGGCCATAAATACTTCTTATTTGTGGAAATCAGCAGACTGCATGAGGCCAAAAACTGCAATCCTTTTCTGATCCCTGCCTCTTTCCTTGGGTTAATTAACACGAGTGAGTATATTGGGGTTTGCTGGTCAGATGCAGGGAGACACGGGTGATGCAGGAGGGTGTCCCTGCCTTTGCGTGGGCTGGAAATCAATCTGTCACCCCTCTGGGCCTGATCTCGGGGGATTTCCCAGGGAGGGCTGTGGGGCTGTGGGCTGATTTCCCTGCCAGTAACCCAGGGTTGTTTTTCAGAGCAAGAGGGACCATCTGCTGATGAACGTCAAGTGGTACTACCGCCAGTCCGAGGTGCCCGACTCGGTGTACCAGCACCTGGTGCAGGACAGGCACAACGAGAACGGTGAGTGCCCCTGGCCAGCCTGGCCTGGCCTGGCCTGGCCCAGCCTAACAGAGCCAGCCCCAGCTTTAACAGGGCCGGCCTGGCCTGCCCCAGTCCCAGCTTTAACAGAGCCAGCCTGCCCTCCCCTGCTCCAATCCCAGTTTTAACAGAGCCAGCCTGGCCTGCCCTGCTCCAGTCCCAGGTTTAACAGAGCCAGCCTGCCCTG
>VXBC01012868.1:761544-785787 GCA_013399945.1 Ploceus nigricollis
CCGGTCCCAGCTTTAGCTGCGCCAGCCTGCCCTGCCCTGCCCCAATCCCAGTTTTAACAGAGCCAGCCTGCCCTGCCCCAGTCCAGTCCCAGTTTAACAGAGCCAGGACACTTCTGCACAGGGTTTGGAACCAGGACATGGCATTAGAAAAGGGCTGGTGGTTTCTTACCTGCCTGGTGTCACTGGTGTGTGTCCTGTTCCTGTAATCAGGGGCATTCCAGGTGTGCTGGAAGTGCTGGGCTGCATTATTAATAAGAATTAATAACAGCAGCAGCAACAATATTAAATAATAATAATAATAGTTATTATTATTAGTCTCTCCTTGAGAGAAGATAGAAAAGCAAAATCACCCTGGATCCTTGGTAGGCCTCCTGGACACTGGACTGATAATGAGCTGAGCACCAAGTTATCAAATTAACCAGATTCTCCTCTGGTTTTTGTGGTTCTGCCCCCGTGCCATGAGAGCTGTGTCTCTTACAGTGTTCCTCCCTGACACATGTGAACATTCACTGTGGTTAATATTGCAGGGAGGGATGGAACTGAAGCACTTGGAGCTGTTTCCCCTTTTGTCTGTGCAAAAACAAGTGTGATCTTGTGTTTCATAGAAGCAGCAGAAACTTTAGTACATATCCCAGTGTCATTTATCTCCTGCCTCCAGGGAAGACATAACATTTGCTTCTGTTCTTACCAGGAAATTTCCTTGAGGCAACTGTTAAAAATTCTGAAGATACTCCAAGGTGAACTGTGATGATAAAAGTTGGTGATTGAAATATGGAATGCAGCAACTTTCTGGTGCCTGACAGAACAAAGTTGAGCACACGCTCCCCTTTTAAAGGACATTTTGTGTGTGCTTTTAGCAAAAGCTCCACAAATCTGACATTTCTGTTACTAATTTATTTGAAACTTCTAACAATGAGATTACAGGCACAGTGTCAAAAAGTATTTTTGATAGCATGGCTGCTTTTTAATGCAGTCTCCTGTGTGTGGAGAAGTATTTTTGAGTCTTCCTCAAAGGTATTAGAGAGAAGTCATGGAAAAAGTTGTCTTCCAGTTCTTTTGTTACCACTCAGAATTTTCTGTGTTTGAACATGAATGTCAATATTTACCTCAAAGACAAAGTAACTGCAGTTACCACTGTCAGGATTTTGTTGAAGATTTGACATTCAATGTGCACAGGAACCCCTACCTTATCCTGGAAACCAGAACAAATTCATTTCCTTGGTTCCTTCCACCTCCAGATGAGTCACCCAGTGCCCTTAGAAAGGTTTTTCCCTTCAGAAGTCCTGGGAGAATTGATGGATGAGAACAGATGTGATGTTCTTCCCCATTAGCTCTTACACCCCACACCTGACTGGCCACATGGACGGTGTTTGTCACCTCAGAGTGCACCTGAGGAGCAGCTGGAGCTGTGCCCTGCTGGGACAGTGGCAGGGGTGGCCCAGCTGCTGTGTCAGGGCTGTGTTTGTGTTTGTGTCTGGCAGACTCGGGCCGGGAGCTGGTGATCACAGACCCCGTGATCAAGAACCGCGAGCTCTTCATCTCCGACTACGTGGACACGTACCACGCTGCTGCCCTGAGGTCAGCAGGGGCTGGGGACAGCCTGGGGACAGCCTGGGGTCACCCTTGGGCTGGGGGACAGCCTGGGGACAGCCTGGGACAGCCTGGGGTCAGCCTGGGGTCAGCCTGGGACAGCCTGGGGACAGCCTGGGGACAACCTGGGGACATCCTGGGATAGCCTGGGGTCACCCTTGGGCTGGGGGACAGCCTGGGGACAGCCTGGGACAGCCTGGGGTCAGCCTGGGGACAGCCTGGGACAGCCTGGGACAGCCTGGGGACAGCCTGGGGTCATCCTGGGGTCATCCTGGGGCTGGGGACAGCCTGGGATAGCCTGGGGCTGGGGACAGAGGTGTCAGGGGCTCTAGGGGGACAGCCAGGGGGGACAGAGGTTCCTGGGGGTCACTGCCCCCAGCCCAGCTGTGTGCTCTCCCCTGCAGGGATGAGTTCTGAGCTCTGGGCCAGCAGGGAGCTGCAGCCCTGCAGGCTCCTGTCCATGCCAGGCAGTCCCTGGTGCCCAGCAGCTGCTGTTTGCCAGCCCTGCCAGCTCAGGGCATTGCTGCTTCCTGCAGCAGCACTGCCCTGCCCTCAGCCTCATCTCCCTGTTGCATGGCACCTCCTGCAGCCCTGGCTCTCTGGGGGAACTGCATTGAAGGCTTGTTCTGAGAGCTTTCCCTGGTCCCAGCTCAGCCCAGAGCTGGGGAAGATCTGCCTGCCCAGCAGGGAATGGCCCAGCTGTGTGCCCTGCACTCTGCCCTGCCCTGGAGCTCTGCTCTGCCACCCTCCAGGCTTTTGGCTGAGCTGCCCAACCTCGGCAGGCTGAGGGAGACACCCTGACTTGAAATGTTTTCAGATCCCAACAGCCAGGCATTATTTGTCAGCTGATTTCCAGCATGCCAAACGTGCATGGATATTGTCAAGATGCAAATTGAATAATCTCCCTGATAATGGTGCTCAGATGGTGTTTCACCACAGCCATCTGGAGACATTTTTTTGTTCAGAGTCACTTTGCTGAAGCCACTTACTTCAAGACAAACTGGCTTCTGTTCTGGTGGGGGAAAGTCTTTGATTTACATTTTAAACCTTTCTTATAAACTCAGAGCATTCCAGCGGTGTGCTGGGAGCCCCTGGGATTCCACAGTGCCTCTGCTGAGTCCCCTTCCAGTTTTCCATCAGGAGCCAGGCTGGAAATGTGCTCAGACACAGAGGAGCTCAGCTCTGTGGCTGCAGTTTTCCCTGGGACTGTTCTGACTCCCCTTCTGCATCCTTTCAGTTCTTTTTCCCTTTAAAGAAAAGATAGGAACGGAGAGATAAAAATGGAATATACTGTGTGCCAAACCAACTTGAAAAATAACCTCTGAGTGTGCAGGATGAGCAGAAGGATAATTGCACATGGTGTTCTTGCAGAGAACATGGGGGAGGCACAGTGTGTCGTGATGCATGAAAGGTTAACAGGAGATTCTCATTGATTGTAATTCCAGATTATTCCTCTGCCCTCTGCAAACAAATGGCTCTGGACACACGATGAACTGATGACAGACTGGGGAATAAACCCAGTGATTGTAACTACCCATATTCTGCTCCAACCTGTGGAAAAATTTAACTGGAGGGTAGTTGTAGATCTCTGTGGAAGTGTGTAATAAACATGATGTGCTTTTTACCTCTCTGGTAAATCTCCTGGTGAAATGCAGAACTCCTGGTCTGGAGTGCTGGGAGCAGGAGGTGCTGCTGCCATCCATGGGGACAATGCAGCTTATCTGGAAAATGCTGATTAGCTGCCAGGTGAATTACTGAAAGGAAGCTAAACCTCTTTGCCCAGAATACTTTTAAAATGTGAATTTAATGTGAAATATCAAAACAAACCCGGTCTTTCATTTTCTGTCTCTCTAAATGACTAAACTTGGGAAGCAGTGTCAGCCTCCAGGGAGAAAATCAGTGTTGGAGAGCAAGGCTGGCACTCAGGGGTGTGGGGCCTCCCACAGTCCTTGCTGCTGGTCTTTGCTTCAGCAGAGTGGATGGTGGAATTTTGGAAGATGTAACTGTAACTGTACCAGCTTTGCAAATTGGAGACTGCCAGGATTGCATTTGTTTGTTGGGCTGATGGTATTTGGGCTCCTCAGGACTGTGCTGGCTGAGGAGAATTAATGAAGGTTTGCAGAGCAGCTTCTCAGCCACTGGGACTGCATTTCTTCCCTTTCCACCATGGGAAGAGCCCACACTTTTGTTAAAGGATTTTTGTTAAAACAGCCTTTATTTATGATGTTTTGGACATTTATGAGAGCATTTATGAGAGCCTGTGGCTTCTCCCCAGATTGCAGTGTACTTAATTAAAGGATCTGTTACTCAAGCTGGAATTCTAATGCCATTTCCTCCTCTTTCTTCCTTTCAGAGGAAAGTGCAACATCTCCCATTTCTCTGACATATTTGCTGCTAGAGAGTTCAAGGCACGAGTGGATTCATTTTTCTACATCCTGGGCTATAATCCAGAGACAAGGTAAGTGAAAATGGCTTTTAAACTCCACTTCACCACTGACCTGAGCTGCTGTTCACTCAGAGGTTGGACTCGATGATCCTGGAGGTCTTTTCCAACCTTAATTCTATGAAAATTACTCAGGGGAAGAAAGGTTCAAATCCAGCTGGCAGGAGGCTGGGGTGGAAGGGATGCAAGGGAGAAGCTGCATCTTCCTGTGTGTGTTTATACAGGAGAAAAATAAGAGTAGGAAACAAAATTGTGCAGTGGGTCCTGATGTCCAGGTGCATCTCTGGGTAAATAATGTGCTGCTTCTAAACAGCTTCTTGGAAATATGGAAGTTTTTTAAAACTTACAGACTTCAGCAGGAATTCTTGGCTGTCTTGTTGGCTGAATGTACATCCCTGAAAATACCTCTAAAAATCTTTTGCATGTTCTAGTCAGCAAAGTTGAAATGTAGACACTTCTAAGAAATCTAATTGAAAGTTTTTAAGTGTGGAAATTCCTGCTTTCATGTGTAAATAATCATCCAGGGTCCCATATCAGGAATTCCTGGTTGATGCTTTGCTGGAACAAATGGGAGGCACAGAAAGAACTTTTTTGGGATCAGTTGATATTTGGGCCAGGTGTGTCCATGCTCTTCAGTCTGCCTGGGTTTGTTCAGCCAGCCTTGCTCAGCTCTGTGTGGAAAGCTCACTCCAGGCTGTGGCTTTGTATTTTCTGGGTCCAAACATGAGACTTTCTGCATTTATGGGATTTTCTAGCACAGCAAATGCCTCACGAGTGCCAGCCTTGAGGGGTTTGCTGTTGAGGGTGGTATTTCCATGAGCATTCCAGTGAGAGATGGATAATTTGGCTCAGGTTGTGCCCACTGGAAGGGGATTGTTCTTTGAACACAATCACCTGTGGACCTTGATTTCCAGAAATATCATGGAGAAAAGTCTCGTTTGAACTGGGGGTTAGATAAGCATATAAACAATAAATATTTGACTTGTTCCATGGTGGATTTACTGTTTCTAATGCAGATCTGGATCTTTGTGCTTCAAGGCATTGCCTGCAGTTAGGAAGGAGCTCCCTGCGTGGGTATTTATGATGAAATTATAAATTTCATCATTTATGAGGCTTCCTTGCCTCATTCTGAGGTGTCCCAGTCTCTCTTGGTGGCTGGGAGGGGACTGGACTGGTGAAGGCCATTTCCCATTCTCTGCTGGGAGTCTCCTGCTGGTGGTGGATGCTGCTGAGCCCTGGGGATGTCCCAAATCCAAACACCATACCCTGAAATGCTTCTGGAACATCACTGGTGTCTTTTCTTTGGAGCAGCCCACCAAGGCAAGGCACTGATGAGGTTTCCACGGTGAGGTTCTCATGGTGCCCCTCTCTGATGTTCAGCACCCTCCCTGCCCCCTGTGTTTGTCACTGTGCTCAGTTTTGGGTTGGAGCCTTGCTATTGGTGCCTAGGGGATGATTTCTCCTGTGAAATGGCATTTTTGTTGCTATCAGGGGGGTTTTAAACTCACTTTCTGGGTAGAGGTAGCTGTTAATTCTTCCAGCTTTAGAGGATGACTGAGCCTGAAAGGATCAATGAGAGGACAGAGCAGAGCAATTAGTGATCAGCTAATTACTCAGAGTGGCCAGCTCTGAAAAGTCGGGTTTTCTTCATTTGGTTGCAGCCAGGTTTCTTTTTCTAATTCAGGCCTGTGTTTTGTCTTGGAATGGGGGAGGTTCAGAAGAGCCCAGGGAGGTTGGTTGGTGCTTTTTGAGCTGTGTGTTGTTTAGAGCTGTGTATTTTTTTGAGCTGTGTGTTTTTTTGAGCTGTGTAGTTTTTTGAGCTGTGTATTTTTTTTGAGTTGTGTGTTGTTTAGAGCTGTGTATTTTTTTGAGCTGTGTTTTTTTGAGCTGTGTGTTTTGCTGCTGCACGTGGCTGGGAATTTCTGCTGCCGGATTTCCTTTGCTGGGGGAAGTGAAAGTGTTTTAGGCACATTTCAGGGCGGGGCTTTGTCAGTTCCCTCTTCCACTTGGTCTGCTCTCCTAAAGAAGTGTTTTGGTTCCGTGGGAGGGTGAGAAGCACTCGTGGCTGTGTGGAAGTGTTGTAGGAAGGGTTCTGAAGGCTGCAGTGAGTGAGCCCTCGCTGGGGGATGTGGGGTGGGACCAAACAATCCAGCTGGGCACTGTGTGTGCAAAGGGAGTTTCTGGCCTCACCAAAAGATGCTCAGAAACTTTGGCAGCACTCTCAGATGCAGCTCAGCGTGGTGGGGATCTATTTCAGTGTGTTTATATGTTTGCATAGAAGCTATTTTTGTGTGTTTGTATTTGCAAAATAACTTGAAAAAAACCCAGAAACATCCCCAGCACTGGGGGATGTGTAGGACGAGGCCCTTTTGTGGTTGGAGGACACAGCTCAAGGAAAGGTTGTTTTGTCCTTCTGTGCCTTTTGAAACTTGGGACTCTTGGTTTGCCTTGGGGAATATCAGCCCTGGTCCTGGTGCTGATTGTTCTCTGCTCTGGGATTGGCCAGCCTGGGCCTTTTGGGATAACTTTGGGATAACTTTGGGATAACTTTGGGATACTTTAGGCTGGGTTTTCTCTACAGAGTTCAGCACAGGACTACAGACAGTGTGTCAGTAATTCTGACATCCCTGAGGAAACTCTGTGGAATAAGACCCTGAGCTCATGTAAAAGGTAGAGGCTGAGTGTTCTCACCTGGAGCAGCCGGAGCTGCCGTGGTTCCTGGCTCCCCAGAGTGGGAGATGCACCTCAGCACTGCCAGCTGGGAACAAAAATTCATTTTATGTCACGGACTTGAAAATAATTAATTTAGTGTCTCTTCAGAGGAGTGACTGCTTTGACAGTGACTGATTCCACTGACAGGAATCCCACCTCCAGTCCTTGCTTTTGTGCTCTGCCATCCTGTGAGGACCTGGGGAACATCTCAGCTCTCCTGGAGGATGCAGAGGTGCCACACCCACGGGTGGCAGTGGTTTGTGTAATGCTGGCATCCTCCCAGCCAACTCTGCTCTGGTCCCAGGAGTAAATAAAGACACCATAAAGTTTTCTCTGACACTGACATCTCTAAATATACATTATTCTTATTCATATATATTATTCTACAAGGAGTTTCATGGATCTAAATTCTTCCTCCCCAACATTGTTTGGTGTTGCAAAAAAAAAATAAAAAAAGCCAAACCTTTGAGGCTTGGGTGAATTTCAGAATGGATGTTTTGGGAAGCGTTTGTCTGTGTTTTGGTTGCACTAAGTTTGCTTTTCCTTAATTTTTAATCTTCTGGAGCGTTCTTGTTGGGGGATGTTGTGGCTAAGTGAGTTTTGGGGTGTCCTGTATCTTGGGGAATGGCTTTAGATCCTTTCAGCAGAGCCACAGGAGCTGAAACACTTGATTTACTGAACATTTCAATTATTAAGGCACGTTCACTGAAGGAGCCAGGCTGCTGTCGCAGGTTCCCAAGCAGGATATGGGAGTAACAGAGAATAAGCAACAAGGAAATTGTGTATCCACCTCTGCTACAATGAGAATTCCTCACCGGATTGTTGTACCAGAAAATTAAGGATTGTTCTGGGGCCTGATCTGTTTTGCTTACTCCGTCTTTCAAAATACAATATTTGGGGAACTTTTTATCCTTCTTTAGCCTCATGGAGGATGGAGGCATCTCAGAAGCTGGAAAACAGAGGGATGAATCCCAGTTAAAGCCGTGTGTGCTGGAGGGGATGTTGCCTTCACATAAATGGGTACCTGAGAGCATATAAATAGGGTCAGAGATGCAGGCTGGTGCAGGAAGGTCAGGCAGGGAGAACCAAGCCTGGTTCCTCGGGTGCCAGAGAACAGTATTCCTTAAATGGGAGAATAACATTCCTTAAATGCAGAATAATATTCCTTAAATGGGAGAATAACATTCCTTAAATGTTCCCAGCACTGACAGGAGCGTTCTGTGCCTCAGCTCCCTGCTCCGCTGGCCAGCACCCAGAGCTGTGTTCAGACAGGGGCTGTAGCCCTGCACCCCGGGAGCCCTGGCCTGGAGGTTTCCTTTGCTTCAGGGCCGCTGCTTGGATCGCCCTGGAGCAGCGCAGGGGCCGGGCTGGGTGCAGGGAGGGATGCCCCAGCCAAGGCCCCTCATCCCTCCATCCCTCCCTCATCCCTCCATCCCTCCCTCAATCCTCCATCCCCTCCGTGCCTTGCGGATCCCCGGCTGTATTTATCAGTGGATCCTCTCTCTATTTATCAGCAGATCCCCGGCTGTATCAGCGGATCCCCTCTATATTTATTTACAGATCCCCACTGTGTTTATCAGCAGATCCCTCTGTATTTATTCACGGATCCTGCTGTATTTATTAGCAGATCCCCGCTGTACCAGCAAATCCCCAGCTGTATTTATTCAGGGATCCGTGCTGTATTTATCAGCAGATTCCCGCTGTATTTATCAGCAGATCCCTGCTGTATTTATAAGCGGATCCCCGGCTGTATTTATTCAGGGATCCCCGCTATATTTATTTATCCGCGGACCCCCGCCGTACCAGCGGATCCCTGCCGTATTTATTAGCCGATCCCCGGCTGTATTTATTAGCCGATCCCCGCAGTATTTATTAGCCGATCCCCGGCTGTATTTATAAGCGGATCCCCGGCTGTATTTATTCAGGGATCCCTGCTGTATTTGCCAGCGGATCCCCGCTATATTTATTTATCCGCGGATCCCCGCCGTGTTTATTCGCGGAGCGGCGGCGGCGCGGGGAGCCCGGCGGAGCCGTTCCGGAGGGAGGAGGAGGAGGAGGAGGAGGAGGAAGGAGGGAGGGAGGGTCACAGCACATGCTCAGTGCCGCCGGTCCGAGGGCGAAGTTTCTGCGTTCTGCGTGCGGGCTTAGGTCACAGCACAAGCTCAGTGCAGGCTCGCCGAGGTCTCGCAGCCCGCATGTGCCTCCATTTTGAGTTGGTAGAGGGGAAAAGGCAGAGTTTGGGCTGGGAATAGCGGGCTCAGCAATCCGTCCCAGCCCCCAGGCGCCTGTCATAGTCATGGATGATCCATTCAGCCCCTGCAGGTAGGCTCCATCACTCCGGCCTCCCCGAACCCATGGTGATTGCCGCTGCCGTGCGTGGCTCCTGCGCTGCTCCTGGGCTCGCTGCGTGGCTCCTGCATGTTCCCGAGAGCCCTGCCAGCGGGGCAGCAGCTGCTCCGGGGCAGCAGGGCGCTGCCAGGGGGCACGGGCAGGCTTTGGGGGGGTTTGGGACTCCAGTGCAGCTGTGTGCATGCAGGTGTGGGCAGCTGCAGCAGCAGTGCAGTGAGGGATGCTCGGGCCGGCTGGGGGCTGGCACAGCAGGGTCGTGCAGCAGCAGCCACCGGTTGCTGCCAGGATGGGTGGTCACTGGTGGTGGAGGGCACTGATCCCTGGCACTGACCAGGTGCTGAGGAGCAGGAGCTGCTGTGGCTGTGCTGGCCTGTCAGTCCCATGCAGGTAGCACTGGTGCATGCGAATGGCAGCAGTGCTGCCCTGTGCAGGACAGCGGCTCGGGGGCAGCTGTGCAGCACAGAGGCTCAGCAGGCTGGGGGTCAGGCTGATGGAATGAAGGGCAGGGACAGCCAGCAGTGTCCCTGCTAGGTAGAAATGGCTGTGGGGGACCTGGGTGTTGTGCTTGGCTCACACCTGTGTGTGTTCTCATTGCCAGGGCCTGTCCCTGTCCTGCTGTGTCCTGCAGAGCTGGGCTCACTCAGGGCAGCTTGTTCTGGAGCTGTGCAGGCTCTGGGTGGCAAGGGGACAGCACTGTGTGTGCTGCTCACAGTGACACCTCTGCGCTGAGCAGGAGGGTGGCCCTTAGCCCTGCACACGTTGTCACTCACCTGGCAGGGGCTGTGCTCACCTGGGCACAGAGTGACAGACAAGGGGGAGCAGCTTCAGACTGACAGAGCAGAGATCTGGATGAGAAGTGAGGAAGCAATTCTTCCCTGGCAGGGGGGGCAGGCCCTGGCACTGGTGCCCAGAGCAGCTGTGGCTGCCCCTGGATCCCTGGCAGTGCCCAAGGCCAGGTTGGATGGGGCTGGGAGCAGCCTGGGACAGTGGGAGGTGTCCCTGCCATGGCAGGGGTGGAACAGGATGATCTTTAAGGTCCCTTCCAGCACAACCCTGTCTGTGATTCTTGTCAGAAGCTGAGGAATAAGTGATGCATAAAGCTGCAGAATTCTGCCCATGTCAGTGCCACGTCCATATCTGTATCCTGCCCTGTGTCATTCCTGTAACCATCTCCTTTTATACCTGCAGAGCATTAAAAAAAAAATCAAGAACACCTCACTCATGTGGATCACTTTGGCCACTGGCTGAAGGAGAGTCCTGCTGATGATGACAGAGCTCAGTTCCCCTGAACTTCAGCCTGGCTGGATCTCCTCATGGTTTAGAGAGGAATCTCCATAGGCCTGAGCTTTGGACACATTCTTATTCCTAATAAAGGAGCTCCTTGGGTGTGTGCAGGAATCCATCAGTGCTCTGCAGGAATACAGGGATGTGGCAGCTTGTGTCCTTAACACTGGTTTTAAATGTTCACTTCTAGGCAGAAGAGAAGGGCTTGGGCAGCCAGTTCATAGCCAAGCAGCTCCTCAGGTTTGTCTGGAGGTGAACCTTGGGTTTAGAAATAAAACCAAACAACATAAACAGAAACCCAACCTCCCTGCTCCCCCCACCCAGGGAAAAGCCCCAGACCCCAGAGCCCTGGGTGGCAGCAGGGTCAGGCTGTGGGGTGTGCTGGGGCTGGCAGGATCTGCAGGGCCTGAGCTGCCCCTGCTCCCTGGGCAGTGCAGCTGTGCTCCTGCAGTCATCCCCTTCCTCAGGGACAGCTTTGTCCTGGCTGGGTGCCCAGCAGGTCCTCCCAGCTCAGGCACTGCTGGTGGGTGGTCTGGTGAGTTAATGCCACTCCAAACAGCTGTTAGAAACTGCAGATATATCATGGGAAGTGCTTGAATATTGTCCTTTGGATGAAGAATAGTATTTTCCCTTTGTTCTCCCTTCATTTCAGCTTTTTTTCCAGGCATAAATCAGCAAGATTACCTCTTTCCCCTTCCTTCCAATTCTTTAGGATGTAATTTGTTTTAATTAGAGCTTGTTTCCAGGTGCATGGTGGAACTAGGGATACCTTCCAGCTCCTTTCATGCTTCCCATTCTTCATGCTTATCACCTCTGACACGAGCTGTTGCTCGTGCCCGTGTGTGCTGTTCAGGGCAGCTGCAGGTTGGTGTTGTCAGGCAGGTTCAGAGCCCCAGAGGCTGATCAGTGCCTCTGATCTGATGGAGCTGTGTGGAAAAGGTGCCACTGGCCTGCACAGGGGCTGGGGCTGTGCTGGAGCTCAGGTTGAACAGTGAATATTTGCTCTGGGAAGTGCAAAGGCACTGCCTGGCCATTTTAGGAACTGTGCAGGACAAACACTTCAACAGCACCAGTCCATGCTGAGCTCATTTACACATCCACTCTCCAGTGTCCCTGCTGCTGGTAAACAACACTCTGGTTCTATTAAAATCACATGTAGGCAGATAAAAACCTTTGCAGTGGTTCCCAGTGATTAATTTTTTGAACTTATGATCAGAATGCTGGTGTGTTCCTGATCTGGAGGTGAACAGGTGTCAGAGGGGTGCTCCATGGCACCTGCCAGCCAAACATCCCCACCCAGGTAATTCCTGTGTGCAGAGAACACTTCCTTCCTTTGCAGTGGCTTGGCTGAGTTACTGTCACCTCCATCCCCACTTTGGCTGGGGGACAGCACTGAGGACTCTCTACAGGCTTTTTCTTTTTTTTTCCCTCCTCTATAAACACGATGAAAAAACAACTTTGTCTTGAAAAAGCTTTTCCTGTGTGGCTGGAGCTCGTGCAAGGACTTCCTCCTGCGAGCAGCACAGGGTGCAGAGCAGCCTGCAGTCCTTGCCCTGCAGTGGTGCCCCTGCAGCCAGGAGCAGGCTGGAGCTTGCTCTGCAGCTGCAGGTGTTGGGACACGTCTGCTCATTCCTGCTCTGGGTGAGCAGGGACTGAGAACCTTCCCTTGTAAGCTCATTTGTCTGAAATACAGGTTGGATTTTCCACCCAGAAGACAAAGCTACTTCTGCTTTTTTTTTTTTTTAATTTTTAAAAAATTATTACAGCACACAGTTACAACAGGTTTTAAATGAAGCTTAAGCATACAAGGGGCAAGGATAATTTCTGAGCATTAGGATACTATTTCTGTAAAATGAAATTTAAAATCTTGCTTAAAGAATGAAGGTTTAAGACACAGGTGGTTGAGGGGACTCGTTCCTCTGAGGTATTTAACTCAGTTTGAGTAGTTGTGGAGTTTTTTGGTTAAAGGATGAGCAGCCTGAACGTGTTTGTCCCTTTTGTGTTTTGGAGTGGGCAGTGTTTGAACATGACATGCATAAGATAATTTTGGGTTAAAATTACAGACCCACTTGGCTCAGTGTCCTGCCTCCCAGCAGTGACCATAAACAGATGCTCCTGGCTGCAGTGCCAGTCACTTTCAGGCCCTGATAAACTGGTTTTTTAATCTGCTGAAGCTGGAGCTGAGTAATTTTGTTCTCCCCTGTTTTGTCCCTCTGGAGATGGAACAAAATGATCCTTGCCAGATGTTTTTAGAGCTGCCTCTGAAGAGCAGGGGTCTTTCATCTTGGGTATTGGACTGTTTGAATTAAAGGATTCTTTTTAAAAAAAAACTTTTCTTGGGACTTCCTTGGGAGTTTCTATTAATTTTACAGAAATCACAAGTATCTAGGAATTGCTTTGCTGTGTCCCACTCTCAGTGGATGTAACTGATTGTCTGGCCATAAATAATCAGTGCCAAGTGTGTGACTGCAGCTTATAACCTATTCTATAACACATACATCTAACGTGGGCCTGCTTTTGTTCAGGAAAGCCACTGATGTTGATACCAGGCTTCATGCACAACCCCAAATCTTGTAAGATTCAATGTTCAGTGCTACAGCTGGTTACTGCCTATTAAAAACAAACACACAGCCCAAACTCCTCCATATCCTGCCTTGAAGGGTGCCTTTCCTCTTCTAATCTTGGCTACACAGAAATAATGACCTTTTCCAGCTGTTCTGGGACACTTCCTTTGCTGTTTGAGAGGAGGTTTGTGGCTGAATGAAGTGGCTGGTTTAAAAACCTTCTTCTGTTGAAGCAGGCCTGTAATTTACTTAGGGATCACCTCAGTCTGCAGGATCAGGGGTGAGGATGCCTGGGGTGGTTCCGTGGCTAGCACAGAATGCTGTCCTCTGTGTGATGTGTGGCTTCTGGTTTTGCTTTGGGGTTTTGTTTGGGTTGTTTTTTAAACTGAGTGGCAGCACTGAGTTATCTCTGGGGTTGGAGCTGTTGCTGGCTGGCAGAGGATGGCTGAGAGCCCCGGGGGAGAGCTCTGAGGGCAGGGTGACCACAGCAGGACAAATAAACCCAGGCTGTGTGGGTGGAGGGAGCTGCAGAGGAGCACAGCAGGTCCCTGGGTGCTGCAGAGGAGCACAGCTGGTCCCTGGGTGCTGCAGAGGAGCACAGCAGGTCCCTGGGTGCTGCAGAGGAGCACAGCTGGTCCCTGGGTGCTGCAGCAGGGTGGAAGATGTGCAGGTACTGCAGGGCAGATGTGCTGCTGAGCTCTGGCAGTGGAAAAGGGAAAGGTGAAAGGAGCAGCAGCAGCATTGCTGAGATCCCACCTTGTGAGGTGATCCCTGCCCTGCAGGGCCAGCAGGGCATCCAGCCTGTGTGCTTCCATCAGAAACCTGCCAGCCTCCTGGCCAAGGCCTTCCCTGGGCAGGGAGCTGGCTGGCACTGGCAGCAGGGACAGGGCAGGGCTGTGCACAGATCCCCAGGGCCCTTTGCCATCCCAGCCTCGGGAGAGCTTTGCTGTGAATTCCCAGCCCTGGGTCCTGCCCGGCTCTGGGTGTTCTGTGACAGAACCCTGAGCCCAGGTTCTCCCCAGAGCTGTTCTGCTGTGCTTTGGGGCAGCTCTGGTGGCCATGTGCCAGTCCTTGGTGGCACTGTGTCCATGGACAGAGCTGCCAGCTGTGCCAGCCTTGGGGAGCTGGTCAGTGGTGGGAACAGGAGGGCAGGTGGCAGACAGAGGGTGCAGCTCATTTCTGTGCTGGGAATTGTGCAGGCAGTGCTGTGCCAGCCTTGGGGACGTGGTGAGTGGTGGGGACAACAAGGCAGGTGACAAACAGAGGGTGCAGCTCATTTCTGTGCTGGGAATTGTGCAGGCAGTGCTGTGCCAGCCTCCCTCCCTGCCTGCTCCTTCCCAGAGTGGGAAGTGAGAGCAGTGCCCCAGCCTGTGCTCACCTCTCACTGTGTCTCAGGGAGCCCCAGGCTGCCCTGGTGGCTCAGGAGGGACAGGACAGGGGTCCAGGCTGGCTGGAGGTGCTCCCTGCCCTGCTGGGGCTGTGGGACACAGCTCTGTGCTCTGTGCCCAGCTCTCCTCCTGCCTTTTTGATATTCCAGCGCTGGCTCCCAGCTCCTTTCTGACCAGCCCCTGTTTACTTTGCAGAACACAACGTTGCCATGGCAACAGGTTACTTTTCAAAGGGAACATCTTGTCATTATATTTAATCCACTGCAGCTGAGGAGGACTGAAATATTAAGTTGTTGTTGCTATGGATACTGCTTTGTTGCAGCAGTTTCTTTTGTGTCACATTTCATATACAGTGTTGGCTCCTTTTTCCCCTTTCCCATCGAATAAACACAGGATGCCATTCCATTCTCATTGTAATTGCTCTCACCAATATGATTTAGCTTCAAATCTGCAGTGCATTTGAGTTTCCACAGCAAGAATTTTTCTCTCCATTTGAAGGCCATTGCTGGGGATGTGGAAGCAGCAGAAATCACGGAGCAGATCTTGTGTCCTTGAGGAGCCAGGGGCTCTGTGCCCTTTTAAAATCCAGAGGGGATGTCAGGCAGCCTGCCAGAGCTCCCTGCACAGCAGCTCAGCCCAGCCCTCACCTTTTGGGCAGGAGAGGGAGCCCCTCGAGGTGTGAATGTTCCCAGGAAATGGGCACTGGGTGATGGAAAGACACAGAAATATTTCTGTCCATGCTCCGTGAGGAATGGCTGGAGAGCCCCACTGAGCTCCCACAGAAGGAGCTGGGAGCACAAGTCCCATCCCAAACTTTGATTTTAACTTTGCAATTACAGGATGGTCCAGCCTTGTTTCTTAAATGTCTGTTTATCATATTGAGTGTGGTGCAGCTGAAGAAATTGGGAGCTGGGGGATGTTTGGTTCTTCCTGTCTGAGCTGAAGCCAGCCCAGTGCTCAGGGTGGGCACAAACCCTGCACAGGAACGTTGTCAGCAGGGCCTTAAAATGAATTCTGGGAGGAAAGCAAGAGCATCAGCATTTTCTGTTGTCAGCTTCCTCTTTGCTCCTCACAGGGGAGAATTCTGACACCTTGTAGTAACCTGGTATTTAATGTGTAACTTTGTAAATAGAAAATTGATTTCCTAGTTCAGTCATTTCCTTGCATAGCCTGAAAACAAGAAAACAGTGTCAGGTTGTCTTGCAAAACTATGCATTGGGGGGAGGTGTTTTGACATGTTCTGATTGTTTTCTGGAAGCTTTTGGCTCATATTTGGAGTGGATTTGTTTCCTGGGAGGGTGGCACTGTCCCAGCCCTGCTCAGGGACACCTTCCACAGCCCAGGTTGCTCAGCACACCTGAGCACATCCCCTCTTGTTCTCCCAATAATGTGTTAGTTCTGCTTCTGCTCCATTTGCATTGGAAATGCAATGACAAAAAGGAGCATCACCCTGAATTTCATTCATTGCAATCCTTTCTCATTGCTGTTTTTTCTTTGTACCTTAGGAGGCTCAACAGTACCCAAGGTGAAATCAGAGTTGGACCCAGCCACCAGGTAAGGGGTTGTGTTTGTGTTCAGTATCCAGAGATGCTTTTGCCTCTTGGTCTGTGCAGTTGTTTAAAATTGCATGTGTGCTCAGACATGGTGAGGGGTTTTAGAATCATTGCAGGTGACTCACTTCAGTGAATTCTTCAGCCTTCCTCAGCTCAGTTACTGAGATTTTTCTGTGTCAGGTGTTGGTATGTTAATGATTTTCAGTGGCAGAAGTGCTATTGGGTTAATTCTTGAGTAAGATTGAGGGAATGTGAGTAACTGCTGGAAGTCAAAGAAGTGCTTTAAGTAATTTGGATTGTTAAAACAGAAATTGAGGGAGCTGCTGAGTGTGTTCACACACTGGGAAGCAGAATAAGGTTAAGACTCTGGATGTTCCTGGTATGTTAATTCTAATTTGAGAGAAATCCTTCATAAGCATTGGAAATAATCTGTTCTTAAAGAGTATTAACATACAGCTTGCTCTGGTTCATAGGGCCAGATCTGTCACTGGGAGCTGAGGCCTCTCCTTTTCCTGAGGAATTGACTTTGTAGTGTCCAAGTCCTGGAGTTCTGCATCCAAGTGATGAATATTCATTCAGACCCTCTTAAAAATCTTGTTTAAGAGCTAGTGAAAGTAAATATTTATGGAACCTGATGTCACATTCTTGAGGATGTTTTGCCTTCAGAGGAAAAAAGTCCTTGGCAATTAAACCTGTAGTGTTCTTTCCAGTAGTCATAACAAGAGCACTGTAAGTGATACCTTCAAAACAACTTTCATCTCAAATTGTCATCTAATATTTTGGCAGGCATTAGTCACCCTGCTCTAAGGTATAATTACCACGTGCATTTATGGATGGGGAAGAAAAAGGAGGAAGAAGGTCCATTGATTCAGAATACTGTTAATTCTTGCTTGCTTCATGTTTTAGACTTCCATTGTTCCCTGACTCATCCTTGTTTCTGACAAATGTCATCACTGACACCCCCTCAGTGAGCAGCAGAATCCAGAGCCTGGGGTCCCAGCAGGGGTTCTGGTGGCTCTGGCCCCTCATTTTCTCTCAGCTGTGCACAGGACAGGTGTCAGAGGTGCTGGCTTGGGGTTTCCTCAGTGCACAGATCCCCCAGATCCTGCCTGTGTCCCCACAGCAGCAGGGACACGAGAGGAGACCAGTGTCCTGTAGGATTGCAGAGTTCTGAGAATTCCCCTCCCTGTGCTGAGTGTGCTCCTGCTCACCTGGGACAGCTGCAGGTGACAGCCAGGGAGGCTGGGAGTGCCCAGCCCTGGAGGTGGCACTCAGTGCTCTGGGCTGGGGACAAGGTGGCCACGGGTCACAGCTTGGACTTGATCATCCTGGAGATCTTCTCCAGCCTCAGTGATGCTGTGGTGAGGAGGAAGCTGCTCCTGGGAGTAACTGCAGTAGTTTAGCCCATTCCAAGGGTGCTGAAGGAATTCCAAGGAGGCTGAACGTGGGCTCATGCAGCCCCCTGCTTGCTGGAGAGCCTCTCTCACAGAACCCCAGTGCTGGCTGATCCCTTGCCAGAAGAGAGCTTCAATGACATACCCATTTTCCCAGGCAAGAAGTAAAATAAAGTACAGATTAAAGAGCAGAACATGAAAGACATGTGAACCTGTGACTTGTAATTACTGGTTATGTATAAATGTTGCCTCTCAAATACGTTTAGCGTTGTGAGTATAGGAGGTAATTATAGGGCTTAAAAGCTGTTTTTGAAGAGGCTCTCAGCTATCTCATCTCAGAGCAGGAGATGACTAAAGATGCTAATTGGGTCTCTGGATGGAGTGTAATACTTATTTAGAGGCAGTGTTCATTTTGCTGAGCTATCTCCCTTTCAGGAAATGTCTTTGTTTCCCTTCAGAGTTCTAATGATTTACTGAGCATTTCATTTTAAGCTCAGTGTCAAATCTGTAGGGTTACTTGCTGATTTCAAATGGGACCCATCTGGTAGCTACCTTCCTGCCTTCCTTCATGTGTGTTCTGGGAGGGTTTCAGCCTGGCAGGCAGCAGCTGGATCAACATCCCTGTGACAAATGCAGCTGCTGTGTCTGAGGGGAATTGTCCATCAGCTCTGGACCTCCAAACCACGGGGCTGTGCTGCACAAAGTGCTTTCCTTCCCATCTCTGCTGCTCCTGGGTACAGAAGGGCTCCACTGGCAGTGGGCTGAGGTGGTGTTAGCCCAGAATTACCATCAGGAAAGTCACTGCCCTTCTGAGGAAGGAATGCTGGATGGAGGGGATGGCTTGGGCTTGATGCCTCAGCATCCTCAGAGTCCTGAAACTTGGAACAAATCCTTCACCAGCTGTTGTGGGAACATCTTCCACCTGCCAGATCCCACTGCTGCAGGGAATTTCAGAGCCTGTGTGTGCTCCTGGGGCAGGAGCAGCTGCCATCTCTGTGTGCCCTGGTTTTGCAGGCCAAGCTCCCTGACCTGCAGCCCTTCCCGTCCCCGGACGGGGACACGGTGACACAGCACGAGGAGCTGGTGTGGATGCCAGGAGTTAACGACTGTGACCTGCTGATGTACCTCAGGGCAGCCAGGTGAGTTTGGCCACCATCCTGCTGTGCCTGTGGCCTGCTGGGGGGGGGTGGGCACGGCTGAGGTGGCTGCAGCCCCTCCTCCACTCTGGGATGCTGTGGGCGCCAGGGGCATCCGCTGAGACCTTGGGTTTGAGGCAAGAACTCTCAGATTTGGGCCAGCACAGCACCCTCCCATCACCTGTGGCTCTGGAGATAAAGTGCAAAGGCAGCAGTGTGGTGTGGGATGGGTGACAAGGGAGGAGCTGCCCTGGGTGGAGCAGCTGGGACAGCAGAGGATCCCTGCAGGGAATCCCCTTGGGAGCTCCAGTTTGCATTTCAGTTCTTCCCTGGTGGGTTCAGCAAAGCACTGGTGGGCTCCACAGTAATTTAGAGTCTCAGTAAATTACTTGTAGCTTGCAAGAGTGCAGAGGCTGGAGAATCTGCAGTTTCAGTCAGTTTTCTGACATATTAAAACCAAGATGACAGCACGAAGTTTGCTGTCTGCTGAGACTGTTCTGTCTGCAGGTTTCAGCTTCTGTAATCCTGCTCAGGCTCTGCTCCTTTGGCAGTGCAGACTTCTGGCTGATGAAAGCAGCTGAGATTGGATTGTAATGCTGGATTTATTCCGTGTGCTGGGGTGACTCAGCTCTGCAGTTTTGTGGTGCCTGCTTTGATGCCCAGTGTCACAAGGCCCTAAACCCCTTGATTTCAGGGGTGAGCACAGGGTCTGTGTGGTGCACTGAGTGCATCCAGCAGAGCTGAGCAGTGTCCCCCTCTCCCCCTGCCCTTGCAGGAGCATGGCAGCCTTTGCAGGGATGTGTGACGGGGGATCCACGGAGGATGGATGCGTGGCTGCCTCGCGGGACGACACCACCCTCAACGCCCTCAACACAGTAAGTGACCCCAGGGCAGGAGCAGCCTGCCTGCCACTCTGGGCCTCCCAAAGCAGGGAGTGCACCGAGGATTTGGCCAGATTTTGGGATCACATAACTTGCTCTCAAGTACCCAGTGATTTTCAGAGCTCTGAGCTGCAGAAGTTCAGTGATGAGCTCGTGGCTGGTGCCTCGAGGGTGACCCAGTGAGGGTTTTTGGGAAGCTGCTCAGGTCAGGGCCACCAGCTGGGACTGGGACAGCTCAGCTGCCCTGACCTGGCTCTTGGGGTCTAGTCTGGGTTTTTAACTGGAGTTGAAATGTCTCATTCTGCACAGGGAAATGCTCCTGTGTTCCTTTCCCTTGGGATGGAGGCCCCCTGAGTGCCTCACCCCTGTGCACTTGGCTGAGCTGTTCCCTGACATCCTTCTCAGAGACTCAGATTTCTGTTAAGGTCAATAATCATTAAAGAGCTTCTGGAATTGGAATTTCTTTCCCCTTATCTATAATAATAGCCTAATGCAGAAAATTCATTTAACTTCACTGCTTCTCTATCTGCTTTAATTACTCCCTTTAATCGCTTGGCAGCCCGAGGAATCTGCAGTTGCACTTGCAGAGTTCTTGCTCCTGAAATTAGATTAGTCCCAAAATATTTTGGTTTTGTTCTTCTGGTTCTTTCCTCTTTGTGTTTCTAGTGCATGTCAGTTTTAGGAAATGCTTTCCTTGTCCACTTTGAGTTTTTCTAGAAAAGAGTTTCCTTATAAATAATAGTTCTGTCAGGGATGTTTTAAGAAACTTTGCCTTATTCCTGAGACTCTGCTCTCTTGACTTTAAACAGTTTAGATAGGTCACCTGTTGTCCTGACAAAATGGTACCTTTTTTGTCTTTCAGTTCACAGGCTATTTAAAAGAGATCAGATTGATCTGATAAGTGATTTGTGAGCCTCTTAACCTGCACTAAGTTGTGTCTTTGTTTAGAAATTACCATATGCAACCCAGAAGATGAATGTAAAAGAAAATGGTGTGGTATGATTTCTTATTGTGGAAATCCAATAAACTTCAGGGTAGCACTTCACATAAATCAGTCTTGACAAGCTCCTTTGCTGCTGTTTTATTTATGTAATAACAGGTGCTGTAAGCCCCCAGAATGATTTATTGTTAATTATGCCAGATAGAAATGGAGATCATGGAAGGCACAATGCAACATACAGACATCACATACATGTATTTATATCTCAGCTCCCTGAAAGGATTATTCACTCAGCATTCCAGGTGGATGCCAGCTCCTGGTCCTTTGTTTGGCTGTTGGGCTTTGCTGCCACATTTGTCACTGGAACCCTTAGGAAGGAAATGAAGTTTTCATCTGGACTTTGCTGCTCTCCTGATGGTGCCCCTGTGGGACTGGGAGGGCTGGAGGAGGACACAGCAGCTCCTGCAAGTCTTTCACCATAATAATGGTGAATAAATGATCCCAGAAAGCTCATCCTGCTTGGGGGGAAGGTGGTGCCAGGTCTGATAATGCAGGGAAGGATGGAAAAGGTGAATATTGAGCCCAAGCCTTGCTGCTGCTGGCAGTGCTGAGGAGGGAGAGCTGGGGGAAGTTTGAGAGTAGTTCCTTCCCCTCCCTCCTTCCCTCCTCTTTGCCTCCAAACTCTGATTTAGCATCAGATGTGGTTTAAGATCCTTTCTGTGTCCACACCAGTGCAAAGCCAGAAACTCATGACCTCTTTCATCCTTCTGACCTGTGCCTGCTGGTCAGAGGTTCTGCAGTGCTGCTCCCAGAGATCCCAGGCCAAGCAGGGATTAATTCACTGCTTTGTGCTCAGATTTGACAGAGCTGCAGAGGAAGAATTCATTCCCAGAGGTCAGCCTTGCCTGGTGTTGTGTGGAACAGCAAAGCCTGGAGCAGACCCTGGGACAGGCAGGGTGCAAACTCAGAGTGGAACTCGAGTCTCAGGGCTTTGGTTCATGTTTTTGCTGGGGAAATCACAGCCAGCCACTTCTATTTATCCTCATGAGATGAAAAAATAGCACCACTTAAGCTCATGTAGTGCTACATGGAGGAGAGCCCAAACAATGAGATGCTAATATTGTGTAAATCTCTCTTTACTAATAGTGTTGTTGTGCCTTCTCATGGCTCTGCTGCATGGGAACGTGTCATTATGAGTGACAAACATGACAGGCTAATCTCAGTGCAAGGAAATTCACTTCTAACTAAGATGTCACCCAGACAAATTACTCCCTGTTTTAACTTGCCCTTAGACCAGATTTTCTTGTTCATTAACTACAGACAAGGTTGAGAGCATAAAAAAAAATTATTTAAATATATGTTAGCATTTCTCCTTCTGACTGGTTTTCCTGGTGGATGATGTTAATGAGCAGCTGCTCTCCTGGTTCACACGAGGCAGAGCCAGGCTCCCTGCCCAGGCCTGTCCCAGCCTGGAGCCACCACCTCAGTGCAGGAGGCAATTCTGCCACTGGAATTTCCATTCATCCTCATCCTCCCTCTTACAGGCAGCTCAGAAGGGGCTAAACCCACTGCTGTGATTGCTCTGAAAATTTTGGGGGAGTATGTAAAATATTCCTGTTTTTTGAAAGGTGTTTCTAAAGTTTTGCAGGTGATTGGCAAGTTCTTGCCCTGGCTCTGCGTGGGGCACTGGCCATGCCTGCATTGCCCCACAGCTGTTTTGCAGCTGCATTTGGGCTCTTTGGCACCTCCCTGGCAATGCCAGGGAGCATCACAAATATCAGGATTTTTAATCTTCAGCATCAGCTCTTTAGATGCTTAAAATAGATTAGAGCTGGGGGAAAGAGATGGAAGTTGGGTTCTTTTTATTTTTTTTTTCCTGATCTTCTCTGAAACCCAAATTATACCCTATAGGGCACTTGGGGTTTTTGTCTTGCTGGGTTTTAGAAATGGTTGATAACAATTAAAATGATGTAAAATAGATGTCCACAGCTAGACAGAATATCCACTGAAATTTGTCCCAAATTCAGCCCACTGAAATTTGTCAGCTCTGCTGCTGAAAGAAGTGGCCTGAATTACATTTTGTATTAAATGAGGTGTTGGGTTGGAGTTATCACACCCAAAGATGGAGCTGCTCGTGGCAGTAATCCCCATCCTGATCCTCATTTTCCTTCTCTTTTTCCTTCTCCCTCATCTTGGGATGTGGGACAAATCATCATCTCATGGAAGAGCCAGTCTGGAGCTGGAGAATTCTGAATTCCAATGCTGTCCCAGCAATGCTGGACTTGCTGCAGCCCCAAAAAAGTGGCTTTGGCTGGACAATCCCTTCTGCTTTAAGGCCCAGCCCAAACCAGGCTGGGACTGGGTGCTTCTGAAGCACTTCAGTAAAACTCTCATGAGACAGCAGCAATTTTTCCTTGGAGAAAAAGGCTCTGGGATCTCAGTGCTCCTAATGGACTGCAATTATTTAATGCTGAGCCCCGAGTGCAGCCTGGCTGAGCTGGGCTTTTCAAGGCAGAGCATAATGGCTGTAATTGCCAAAGGAAGCCTTGCTGGAGCAGGAGCTGCCAGATGCAATGGCACTCTGCTCTAAAAAGGTCACAGGAAAGGGACATTTAAATTAAGTTATAAATTACAATTGAAGAACAATATTTTGATGAGCAAAGCCCAGAGATGTCAGAGCTGCAAGATGTAATTCATGGGTTCATTACAGACTGGAGGTGCCTGACAGCTGAGCCATGCCAAAGGAGAATTTATTTGCAGCATCACCCAGACAGAAATGGCAGCTCTGCTCAGAGGCTGCAGTGGGAGCTGGAACCTTGTGGGAATGGCAGCCTTGATGTGAAATCCCTTCCCTGGGACCTGGCTTTCTGTAACAGCAATCTAAAGGAGGCTTTTGGGCACGTGCACATCCTGAATTTTGCTTTAATCCTGTCCAGTGGTGCAGAAGTTGCTGTATTTTCTGTTTCAAGGTACATTTGTGGTGGTTCCCTTTGTTGTTCACAGATCAAATCTCACGGTGGTGCCAAATTTGGGTGCAGAGTTAATGCTAAAAATGGAGATTCTCTGGCTGGCTGGACAGTGATGCAGTGCTTATAGAAATACCTGGAGCAGTTCAAGCAGAAGTTAATGAAACCAGAGGCAGTCATCATTAGCTGTTATTTATACTCTGAATCTTGCCAATAAAGTGCTCAGCAATACTAAATGGCTGAAAATAAAAAGCAGAGAATGAGCCAGACTGGAACATGTAAATTTAACTCCAGCACTTAAAGAAAATATTTTTCCTTTCTGCTGCATTATTCTACTCCTGGCATTTATAAAACTTTTTTTTTTCCACTCCCACCTGCTAAAATTAACATTTTTCAGGAGACTCTAAGCTTGTCTCATGTTTTCACAGGGGTCTTCTCTGTCCCATGGCTCTTCTGTCACGTCTGTGCTGATGGGGTTTGGGGCTGTGATTAATGTAATTACTTGCTCAGAAGTTCATTTCCATATAACCTGTTGCTGACCTGGGACAGCCTTGCTGGCCTGTAAACTTCTCTTTTTCTGGAGTAGCTGCCTGTCAGCCCAGGCTGTTCTTTCTGAGCTTGTCTGGTTTATTCTCCTTGCAGACTGAGCTGCCTGGGCAATGGGGCTGCCAGGGGAAAACACGTGTTGTCCTTGAGGCAAAATAAAGATGCCCTCCAAGTTACAAAGAGGCTTTGGCATTGCTGGTGTTCTGGAGGGAGCAGAGAGGGGAGGGGAACAGGAGCACCATTCTCCTCAGCACTGTCACATCTCCTGAGTGAAAAATCCTCTAGGTAGTGGCATGCACAGAAAAGAGGCATTTGCAAGGTGAGCTGGCAAAACAAACAGTGCTTTTTTCTTTGAGATGGATTTGTTCCCAGTGCTGGAGTGCAAACAGGGAGGAAAATTAATGTGTACCCAGCAGAAAAGGCAACATCTTCTTTTCATGCCTGTAAGTAGGCATTGCATACCACAGGAGCCTTAGAACTATTATTTTTTTAAGTTT
>VXBC01012868.1:785824-797348 GCA_013399945.1 Ploceus nigricollis
AATTTTTTCAGGCAGTTTTGGTGCTTGAGCAGAGCCAGTGAGGGCTGAGCTCTGAGCAGGGCTCAGGTCAGGGGGCTGGTCCTGCTGCTGGTCCTGCTGTGCTGGCACCCCCAGAGCCAGGGCTGCAAGGGGGCACCAGGAGGAAATGAACTGCTGGAGGTTGGAGCTCTGTTGTCTTTGGTTGCCCTGCATCAGTGCAGGGAATTAATTCCTGTAACCTCCCGCAGGTGCCAAATAAAAGCTCAAAATTAACAAAACCCACTGGGGCTTCCTTGGCTTTCTTGTCCCCCCTCTGCCATTCTGGGGCATTTCTGTTTCTCTGCAGAAAATTTTGTATTGTTGTTTTGGTTGTTGGTGAGGGAAAAAAGTTCTGGCTGCCAGTTGAGGACCCTTTGTGTTTGTTCCACATTAACAGCACAGGTCTGTGTCCAGGAGTGACCTTTTATTTTTAGAAGTACTTTTTTTTTTCCCTTTAAAATCCCACCAAGTACTCCAAACTAAGGAATGCCCCAGTGCCTTGGTGGAGGGGGAGGAGCACCTTCAGCAGCTCACATCTGTTCCTGCTGACCACAGCAGGCTGGGGCTGAGCTGTGTGAGGTACAACCCATCACATATTAATTTTTATTTTGTCATGGCTGACATCACACTGAGCCCTGGGAGTGGGAGGGAGCAGTGTGACTTTGGCTGAAGCATTCCCTGGGGCAGGTGGAGGGAGGAAGGGGCATCCCTGCTTGGTTTCATGCTGCTCCTTCCCCTGCTGACCCCTCAGTCACCCTTCAGGTTGTTTACATCTCACTTCATACATCAACAGTAAAAATAATTAGGCAGAGAGCATCTCATGTGGCTCCCTGCAGTGGTTTTTTTTCCCCCTCCAATATCAGATCACTGCTAATTCCTTTGAATGATCTATTTGTCTTTATTTTTCAGCTACATGAAAGTAACTACGATGCTGGGAAAGCCCTGCAGCGCTTGGTGAAGAAACCTGTGCCAAAGCTGATTGAGAAGTGTTGGACTGAAGATGAAGTGGTAGGAAATGATTTATCTCCTCCAGCCTTTATGGTTCACCTTGCTGCTCTTGCTTTTTTATGTTGTTTTTTTTTTTTTTTCCTAAAGAGGTTCTCTTTATGAGCAAGAAGAGGGCGGGTGTGTAAATAAAAATACACATGCATGGGTCTATAAATGAAAAAACCTGATCCAGTGCATGACAGAATTAATTACTCATGGAAAAGTGACAGGAGAAAAGTTTGGTTGATTTTTTTTTTTTTTTTTTCTTTGGGGGNNNNAGTGGGTCAATTTTTAAGCTGGTTAATTGGTGAAGTGTTTAAAGAAGTAAACAAAAATAAAAATGTGATCTTGTTAAGCTACTAATAAAGCTGGCATTGGTGTTAGGAAATAGAACTGATTAATGGAGGAAACTTTCATGTTCTCTTAGTGGCTTTAATTATTCAGGCCATGGCTGGAGAGATTTTTTTAAGCTGTAGGTTCTCTGCAAGGCTCTCAGGGAGCTCTTGCAGTGCATGACGTGTGCTCTGCTCTCTCCTCATTTAAACCTTCCTGCAGGAGCTGGAGGAGGCTGGGCCAGCCCAGAGCCCCTGTTTGGGGCTGGTTCCAGGCCCAACAAAGACCCTTTGTGGCTGCCTGAGCCAGAGAGGGAGGGAGGGAGGGAGGATGCCAGGGCAGGGGCAGAGCCTGGGACACGCTCCCTGCTCAGTTCTGCACTTATCTCATCCCAAAAGGGAGCTTTGTGTGGGGAACAAATCCTTGCAGGGCTCTGCCCTGGCTTTGCTAAGTTTGGGTTGAGATTGCTCCAGCCTGTGCTCTCTGCATACATCCAGGGCTAAATTGTGCCAGCACCTCTCCTTTTCTCCCTGTGTAGCTTTTTTCTCATTTTTTTCCATCAGCTGCCCTGAGCTGTGAGTGCTGGAGCTGCTGCACTCAGGGGTTTTGATGATCCACCCATGTTAAATGAGAGAGAATTGAGCCTTACCCATGGAAAAAACCAAAGTTTATTGAAAAGTGAAGCATTACTGCAGAAGTGCAGCCTGTGAGCACAGAGTAATGATCACTGACTCCATAAATCATTGTCAGCCCCAGCTCATTTTATCATATTTGTTCTTGTTCTGCTCCATCCAAGTTTCCAGAAACATTTGGCAGCCCTCCAGGCTGGGCAGAGCCAAAGATCAAACTGTGCTCTTATTTATAGACAGCAGAGCTCCACCTGCACAGCCTCAGAGCCTCTTGGTCCCTGCAGCTCCAGGCAGCTCCAGCCCAAAGCAGCTGTGCTGCCTTTGGAGCATTCTGGAGCATTCTGGAGCATTCTGGAGCCTTGCAGGGGAAGTTTCCTTATTGCAGCCCTGGGAAGCTGAGGAGAGCTCTGACCCACAGAGCTGCAGAGGAATTCTGCAGTGAAGTGTTGGTCAGGAAATACTGAGGTGTCAAACCCTAAGTGTGGCCAAAACAATGGGACTGTGGTGACAGCATGAACTCTGTGTGTCCCCTTCATCTCAGGGTGGCAAGGGATGGAGCCTCCCATCCAGTGATAATCCCAGAGAGTTCTGAGGGAAATGGGGACCCAGGTCCAATCCCTGTCCTTATCTGGGCTAGACTTGTAATAAATCTCTTCTGGCAGCCCAGCAAATGTGGCCTACTTAAATTTAAATACTTGAATTTAAGTTTGCAGTTGGATAAATAAGCAGATCCCACACCTGATAGAGAGCTTTGGTCAGTTAACCTGAATAATAATAATGATGATAATGATACCACCACATTTAAAACTTTTTTGTGGACTCTCAGCTGCCCAAAGACAAAGCCTTTGTTTTCCATTAGAGCAGCTCTGCTGCCTGTGTCCAAACTGTGAGGTAGGAGCTGCTTGGCACCGTCAGACCTGATTAAAACAAAGGATGGGAGTTGTGTTATTTTTCCTGCTGCTGCTGTGGTTGCAGATGTTTAGATGGAATTAAACAGAGGATAAAATTGGCCACTGATTGAGTTACTGTGTAAATATGGAGCCCGGGGTTTGTTGTTTCCCTCGTGTCTCTGAACCTGTGGCTGTTTTTAAAGCTTTTTTGGTCCCAGTGTGTAAATGCAGGGGCACAGGGTGGGAGCCAGCCTTGCATACAGCCTGTGAGAGGCTCAGGCTCCTCCTGCCCTGCTGTGCAGGGCAGCTCCAGCAGCTGTTTCCTGTTTGTGAGGGCTCCTTCCCCACCTGGCAGCATCCATTTCCAGCAGAGCTTCATGGGCAGGGCTTGCTTTCTCTGCTAATGCTCAAGAATTCACTTCTTGTGGGCAAGTTGCAGCAATTGTCACATTTAATGCCTGGCTGAGGCCTTTGAGCACACACAGCCTCCAGCAGCATCTCCTGCTGCTCAGGGGCTGCAGTTTCCACACACAGCAGGATGGAGGAGGGGGATTGTTTGTCTGGGGAGAAGCCAGGAGCAAAGTTGTCTTGGTTTGTGCCTCCTGCAGGTTTAAAGCTCCTCTTGCACCCAGCCCAGGGTGCCAGAGCAGTGAGTTCTGCTCTGCACCTCGTGGTCACCTCCACAAATGCCCCTGTAAGTGTTTGCCAGGTGTGGGGTTTTGGATGCAGGCAGTCAGAAATCCCCCCTAGGGATGGGATGGTGCTGCTCTGTTCTTCTCCACTTGGAAATCCCTTGTGACTGATGGGGGAGAGGGGTTTGGAGCCGTGAGGTGAGTCTGACAGTGCCTCTGTTTCCTCTGGTGCCTGCCCTGATGATGGAGTTGAGATCAGGATCAGGAACTTCTTCAGCTGAGGTGAAATGAGCATCCCCATTCCCTGCTGTGCTTCCAGGGGGAACATCTCCCAAGACAAACTGTCCTTATAAAATTACCACGAAAAATCCTGGGAGAAAATCTTCTCTGCAAAATGCCTTCAATCCCTCAGTGATGTTCAGAGCAGTTCTGACCCTGCACTTGCTCCAGGTGCAAAAATGAGCTCCCATTTGGGATCAATAACCTGCCAAAGAGTGTCATTCATACAGGGTACAGTGATCACCTCTAGTTTTGGTAACATAATGGAAAGGTTTTCTGTTCTGGAGTGCTTCATGTGTGGAAGGAGAGGAGCTGGGTCTGACTGCTGCTCCCCCAGCAGCCCCAGATCCACCTCACCCTTTTATCTCTTCATTCAGAATGTGCTTTTTTCTCTCTCTTTATCAAAAGTTCTGAGGAAATCAATAGGGCTTTCAGGAGAGAGAAATCCGAACCAGAGCTAAAGGAACCTCCAGTTTATTAGGTTTTTAATTAAACATGATGAACACATTTTAAATACCACAAAGGCCTGGGGCTGAGCTGCATCTAATCGAAACAGATTAAGTCACCCGTCCACACTTGGGTAGTTATTAATTCTGTTTATTTATGCATGCTTGCTACAGGCAGAGTTTGCTGCTGCTCTGCTGCAGTTTATTGCACAGGGATGCTCTCCTGCATGGAGCTGTGCTCCTCATTAGCATGCAGATGTTGATTACGAAGAACTGCTGAGGCTTAATTGAAGCACCTTTGGAACTCGGGGCTGTGTCTTCCAAAGTTGAAGGAGATGTGGGTGAAGCAGTACTTGAACATTCTTTCCTGGGCAATTCCTCCCTTTTGCTCTACACTTTGCTCCATGCATGTTAAATTCTCTAAAGGAAGTTGCCAAGTGTTCCTTAGGAAGGTTCTGTGCAGAGCTGGCAGTGCCACCCCGTGACATCCCTGATAACTGCCTTTTATCTTGAGATATTCTGCCTTTTAAATATTTTACATGGCTCTTGATGTCGAGTAGTTGAGGTAAACAACCTCCATTCAAACAACCTCCTCAATTTATGTGCAGGGGTAGTTAATCCTGGCTGGTGCTAGATCTTAATTGGCCGTGTACATCGATTTACAAGTTCATAAATTTTAAAATATCCACACCTGGCTTCAGCTTAAACTCGTTTATCATAAAACAGAAGTGGAGATCCTTCTGCCAGAAAGGACAAGATACAGCAAACTACTTCCCTAATATGTTTGCAAGTGTTTGTAATCCAGCGTGGCAGGTCAAGGAATTACTTATGCAAAACCCACAGACTTATTTGCTTGGCTTCTTTGCCTGGAATCATCCTCAAATGTCTCACCCACCCTTGGTGGAGTGTATGCTGATGAAAACATTGTTTTCATGTTCTCCTTTGAAACCAGGGCTCTTCAGATATGCTGGGAGACAGAGCTGCTTACTGGGGCAAAAACACCATGGGTTTTATTTACTGTTTATGTGGCAGCTATAGAAAATATATGGAATATAGAAAATATATGGAACTCAGAGCCAGATGGAAACAGAGCCTCTGGAATGGTCGAGTGGAAAGAACTCACAGAGGGGTATTGGAAGAGCTGAGCAGCATTGCAGGGCTGACTCCTGGAGTGGGCTTGGGAGGTTAAGACACCAGATACTGCTCAGTGTCATTGTTCTACCCACAAAAAATAAACATTGCAGCTTCCCAGAGGAGTGAGAGTCCCACAGAATGAACATTGGCTGGAATTTAGTGATCCAGCCACGTCTGCAAGTGTGAGAATCAGTAACAATGGAACACTGAGATACAAACCCACCAAACTCCGATTGCCGTGGCCTTGTAGGAGCTGTGTTTTAAGAATAAATAAGATTTTAGTTTAAGCACGTGCAGGAAGGTCTTGTCTGTGTCTTATTCTAAGAACTCAGAGTGGAAAAGAACCGTCAGCCCTCACAGTCAAAAGTGACCAGTGAAGGATGAAATTATTCTGCTTGGGGGAAAAAGTTGTTATTTAAAGGTTGCATAAAATTATAGTTACTGAGTAGCTGGCAGGTTTACAAAATGCTGAGGTGCAGTACAGCTGGGAAATACAAGGTGTATTACAGCTCAGAAAGGGGAATTTGGTTTAAACACAGGTTCCTAGATGAAAGATAACAATTTTTTGTTTGTGATTAACTTGCATCAGTCTTTGATCCAAGCCCTTGTTGAGAGGGATCAATACTGCACATACAGCACCGAGTTTATTGTCAAGTCCTTTTGGAAATAAGGCAGTGAATTAAAAATCAATTATACGTGCAGAAAAGTTTGTGTAGGGCAATCAATTCTGTCCTTTTAGTTTGCCAAAAGATTCCATTGTTTAACCAGCTGTGAAAAGGAATGAATTCTAAAGGCCTCCAGCAAATGAGGGAGCCCAAAGGGGCGGGGGCAGAGATTAAAAAAAATTATTTCAGCGTTTCATGTTCAGCAAAGGCTCTTCAGGGATAAATCTATAAATCCTGCCAGTGACCTTGGCTTCAGAGTGGGTGATTTCAGTGCTTTCCCTGATGTTGATCTTTGCCCAGCTGCCAGAGAAGTTGCTGTTTCCTTAACAATATCATTTTGGGGTTTGCTGAGCTGTGTGTGCTTCTTGATCCGCCGTCTCTCTGCCCTCATGGAATATTTTTATCTATTAAAATACTTTTATCTAGTAAAACATCTATTATTTTTATCTCTTGAGCACTTACCATGCTGCTGATCCCAAAATCCACCAGCACAGCCCCTTGGCCTGGCCAGGAGCCACGGCTCAGGAGCTGTTCCTGTGTGGGATGGAAGAAAAACTCCAAACTGCAGCTCCAGCACAGCCCAAACCCTCCGTGGGTGCCTTCAGCAGCTGCTGGTGTGTTTTCCAGAGCAGGGTCTGCTCTCCACACCCCTGAGCTCCCTGTTGCCAAGGGAGGGGATGTGCTGCTTGCAGGATTAATGAACAGGCAGAGGTTGATTGTCAGAACCGCGTTTTTCAGCTTGTTTTCAAGGGCATCTTAAAAATGGAGCTCACTTGCACTTCCTGGGGCTCTCCCATCATCCCTGTGTGTGCATTTCCAGATGGGAACGAGTGCTGGGGGTGTGAGGGGCTGTGTTTGTCCTCCCAGAGGGCAGAGGGGTGGTTTCATAAACGGGAGCTGCTGTTGCTCAGCAGCAGGGCGAGTTTGGTGTCCGTGGGTCTGTCCCAGCCCGGGGCAGAGCAGGAGCCCAGCAGAGCCCAGCAGAGGCCTGTGCTGGGCACAGAACAGCCCCAGCTTCCTGCCTGGACCCTCTGCTGATGCCTGCCAGGGACACAGCTCCTGCCTGCACCACCCTGACCTTTTATCCAGATTCTATCTGCTCAGGGATCCGGAATCTGGGTTAAATATAACCTCCTGCTGTATCCTGTGCTGCTCCAGAAGGAAACTGAGTCATGACATTCTAAAGGGCAGCTGGGGAGTGCAGGGATCATCACAACTGGGGGTTTTCTGAGCTTAATGCTTTTGGCATAGCAGGAGAACCGAGGGAGGGATTGTAACTCACCTCTGGTGGTTGTGGTGAAAGTGCAGTTGAAATAGAGTAATAAATAATGAAGTGCTTTGATATCTTTCTGGTTTTAGTGTGTGATAGAAATCTGCAGCTTCTTTCCAAGTGATTTTGGCTTAGTCCAAGTTGATATAGGTAAAAGCATCTCCTTTTCAAATGCTTATGTTGGAATTACACTTTATTAAACTCCCAGAGCCCAGGAATGGATTACCTGACGTGGCAAACGTCTGTTTTATTTTGGAGGAGTTGTTTGCTGTCTAAATGGCAATTTGGTGTTCCTAACAAGATTGCTTTGCAAACACAAAAACCCCAACCCCTAAAACAAAGTGAGTGCAGACAGATGACAGCGTTGTCTGCAACTTGACAAGATGATACTTGATTTTTGAATTTTTTTTCCCTGGTAGTTTGGGTCTCTGTCTGAGTCTTGACTTTGATTCTTTGTTTGAACACAGAGGCTGACAGCCCCAAACCCCCAAACTTCCTGAATGTCACTGGATTCTCTGTGTTCTGCCCAGCAGCTTAGCTGGGAATTATTTAGTCTGGCCCAGTGGCCGTTGCAGCAGCAAATGACAAAATGCTCTTCAAATGGGTGTAGTGACATAATTCCTATTGAAGAAATGTTGATTACTGTCACAATGTGGATGCTCTGTGTGCTTTAGTGCTCAGGGCTTATCTTTCTTGCACAACATAAGCAGTATGAATGCCAAAATACACCTCATTTGCAAGTGCTGTTTGCATGATAAATTTTATTTTTCTAATCTCCCCTATCAACAGAACCAATTTTTTTTTAATCTTTCCGATGACATAAAAATGCATTTTAATGAAGCAAATTATCAAGCTTTGTCTCTTCTGTGTACGAGCAGGGAGGCCACATTCAATTAGGCTGAGAAATGCTCATTTGTTCCATTACGGGCTGTAACAGTGACTGCAGAACCACCATCCATCACCAGTTGCTCAGCTTTATGTTACTTAAATCACTTGCCATCCTGTCAGGGGCTCGGAATCCTCCACGGGAGCCATTATTTAATTTAAGTTTGTAAAGGTGTCACTTGTTTGATAATAGGCTGCTTCTGTAGTAGATGAATAGGGACTAAATATTCATCATTTTCTGCATCCATCCCAGATCCCTAATGAGTTACAAGGATAGCAGTGCCAGTAGAGCTAATGATGATAGTGCCATGAAAGGAGTTTGACAGCAATAAGGACTTGATCCAGGGGAAACTCCACACCTTGCAGGGGGAAAAGGCAGAGGGTGGTGGGCACTGAAAGGCTCCCCAGGGAATGGGCACGGCCCGAGGCACAGGGAGGGGTTGCTGGGGTGTTCTGGGCAGGGATGAGAGTTGGATCAGTGCTCCTGTGGGTCCCTTCCAGCTCGGGATGTTCCAGGATTCTGTCAATTCTGCTGGAGCTGCAGAGGCTTCCTTTGTGAGCCTGTTGCTCCCAGAGCCAACGAGAGGGGTTCCATATGAGCTGCAAGGAAACTCAGGTTTGGGTGTGCACATTCCCCCTGGAAGGAAGTTGGGGTCCATCCCTGGCCATGGAGGAGCTTCCCCCTGAACCCGTGGCTGGCCCAGCTGAGCCCAGAGCAGCTCCTGGATGCCCAGCTCCTCTCTGCCCACGGGGAGCTGCCCTCTGCTTTCCCCATGCTCTGTGCTGTCTCACGTGTGTTGGTCTGTGCCCAGGAGGCTGCAGTTAAAATCTGCTGCTCCTGCCCAGTGTTGTTTTTGTACTTTGTGCCTCGTGGTTGTGACTGTTTTGTGGTGAAGGCTTTGTGGTTGTGCTTCAGCTTTTACGGCCTCGATGCCTCCCCTGCTCCCCCCGTGCTTGTTCCAGCCTGGGTTTCCCCAGCCTTTTGTTCTGCCTGCTCCCCCAGCCCTCTCAGTGCATCCCTCAGATTTATGTGGCTTTTAGGCTGCGTGGGGAGATTGATCAGCCAGGCCTTATGCATTTAGAGGAGCTGATAAATGACACGGCAGCACATTCCCCTCCACTGCTCTGGAATAACTTCAGCCCTCAAATCAAACATCCCATTTGCCACAAATTGGGGAAGGCAAGGAGGGCACCTCTGCTTTATTAGGGTGCATATTTCATTTATCTGTTATGGGAGGTATTGTCCAGTTCTACGTGTCTGGGGAGGCAATTCCACAGTCTGAGCACCACCTCTCCCTGCCCCCTCCACAATATCCACCTTCAAGGTTTCCTTCCCAGCCTTCACCTTTGTTACAGCTGCGTTTCTGGTCCTTCATTTTCAAATCTTTAATCATTTCCTCTCTTATTCCTGGTCCCTTTTTCCCTACTGGCCCCATTCTCCCCCTCACTGAGGATGTGTCCCTCAGCCTGGAATTTGATTTTGTCATCAGTATTTCTCCCACCCAGCTTTGCATGCCCAGGTGTCTCTTCACTCCACTGCAGCCAGTGGCAGACTTACTCTGAGAGGAATTTAGGGAGTTTCCAGAGGTTGCCTGGTATCATTTTGGCAAGGGTCAAAAACTGGAATTTGTATCTGGGTGCCTGAATTCCACCCTGGGTATTGCTGCAGTCACAGCCCCTCTGTTAATGATTTACCTGGGAAGGCACCTACAGAAATACCTGCCTCAGGAGAGGGATCATTTCCATTCTGTCTCATTATTCTTGGATTTGTTCATCGCTCCAAAGTCTGGGGGCTCTTGAAGTGCTTTTATTTGTTTCCTTCTGCCATTTGCATAAAAATCCCTGTTTGACAGCAGAAACTGTCTCCAGAATAATTGACAATAATGGTTGAAATCCCGAGGGAACTACATTTCTGTAGTAGGGAACTTCACTGGAAAGGCTGTGTTTGAGCCTTGAAGGATCACACAAGATATTTCAGGTAGTCCTTGAAAAGGAACAGGTCCAGCTCTTTCTTTTTACTTGCTCTTTGGTTTTGAGGTACAAGAAGGCTTTTTGTATATTAGCATTTTAACAGCAGTTTAAAATAACAACCAGAAATGAATCTCGTTGTGTACAGAAAAGGCAATCTGAAGTATAATGAAAAGCTTTCTGTTGTCTCTTGTCAGCAGCACATTGTTTAGCTTTTCTGGGTCACAAATGTGCCAGACCTTTGTTCTGTTTAACTCTTAAAAGGCACCTTTTAAAAATCATTTATGTAAAAAACACACTCAGATCATTTTAGCTTTGTTAGCAACACTGAGAAGCTGTCGATTGCAGGAGACAGAGGGTGCTGGAAAAACAGAAAGCTCTTTTTTGTCAGTGAGGGCAGGCCCAGGACTTGTTGCTCCTTTGGAAGGTCCTGCTGCCCTCACCCCTCTGTGCCGTGGTTTGGAAAGGGAAGGCCTCCTCTTCCCACTCTTCTTCTAGCAGAGAAGAGGAAATTGCAAACTGAGCAGCCTGAAGAGAGGGTTCATCTCTGCCTGCCTCTTCATCCCCTGCTGAAATGTGGGACCCTGAGTGACCTTACCAGGGCTGATAATGCCTGGAATAATCCAGGAACTGTTCTTCCCAGAGTGGAGGCTGTTTATCCAGCAGCCCTTCCAGAGCTGCAGGAAAGGAAAGTCAGGTTTCCTTTTCTCCTGCTGCTGCTGCTTTAATGCCCAGGGCAGGGTTTGATCCGAGCATCAGCTGCTGCTGCTGCAGCTCTGCGGGCTGGGCTGGGCTCGGGTTTCTGATTGTATCTCGTTCAGGGGATCACATTGCTGCTGCCACCTCTGTGGGATCTGTGGGATCTCTGCCTCCCACAGCTCAGCAGCAGTCGGGAGTGGAGCAGGGAGCAGGTGTTCCTCACAGAGGCCTTTGGGGCTGGGTTTTACAGCCGTGCCCGGGCAGGGGTGGGGAGGCACAGGGACCAGTCTGGTGGTGCAGCCCCGTGGCGGTTTGTCAGCAGCTCCCATCCATCCGTCTGTCCATGCATCCCTCTGTCCATCCCTGCATCCATCCATCCCTGCGTCCATCCCTGCGTCCATCCCTGCATCCATCCATCCATCTGTCCATGCATCCCTCCATCCATCCCTGCATCCATCCCTGCATCCATCCATCCCTGCATCCGTCTGTCCATCCCTGCATCTGTCTGTCCATCCCTGCATCCATCCCTGCGTCCATCCCTGCATCCCTCCTGCACAGGTTGCCTGGCAACCTGGCCCGGTGCCTCCCGGTGCCTCTCCAGCAGCTCGGGGATGATTCCTCGGCAGGGCCGGGGCCGGGCAGGAGCCGGGAGGCAGCACCGGGAGGCAGCACCGGGAGGCAGCACCGGG
>VXBC01012874.1:10753-39990 GCA_013399945.1 Ploceus nigricollis
TCGGCGGCAACATGGCGGGGCCGGGGGGGGTCGCGGCCGTGCGGGCGCCCTGAGGGAAACACGGCCCGGGGGCCGGGAGAAGACGGTGAAGGGACTCGCCCACCCCCTCTCTCCCCGGTTTCGGTGCTGTCCTCCCGTCAGGGCAGGCGCCTGTATGGTTTGTCTGATTTACGGCTAAATTTGCCGAGTTTATCTCGTAAAAGAAGGAAAACCTTGGAAAGAGCAAGGAAAAACTGGAAGAGAGCTCATTGCGTGTATTTATTTTGGGGAGGAAACCCCTACAAGGTCGTAGGAGCACTGGGGATGTGGCACATTCCAGAATGTGGTTTTTTTTCCCTTGCGTCTCAACCTCAGCAATCCCAGAGTGTCGGGGCTGAATAAGTGAGAATTAATCCAAAGGCAGACTTTTCCCTAAGAGCACGCCTTTTTCAGGAGGCTGGAATACTGCTCTGAAGAGCTGGATATAATAAATGTATGTGAATGACAAAAAATGTCCAAAAAAAGCGCTCAAAATCGCTTGTATTAAATGGATGTTTTTATTTTTATTTTTTTGGTCAGTGCAAAGGTGGAAGGCCAGCCCAATGGTGACACGATCCCAGCTGAGCAGGCCGGGCCTTCCGAAGCCTCTGGAGCTGCTGGGAGTTGTCAGAGTGATCAGATAGTGCAGAAAATAGAGGAAGTGCTCTCGGGAGCCCTCGGGACAGAGCTGCAGTGCAACCCAGGTAATAAAACTCCCTCTGGCAAATCTGTTCATGGTAAGAAAGTTGTGAGTGTGCCTAAAATCAGTTTTACAGAGATGAAATTGTGCTTCCTGGAGCTGCTCCTCTGGCAAGGTGTGCGTTTGCTGTGGATTGGTTAAATATTTTCTCTGCTGTGGTTTTACATCCAGAGGTGGCCAGAGAAATACATAATTTAAAAATTGAGCTGGTTATATAAAAGCATTGGCATGGGGAAAAGTTGGAATTTTTTCTTTCCAGTACTGAAGCAGATAAATATTTTCCATATATATACATATATATATCTATAAATTCTGTATTATTTTATATATATCTACTCCAGGGTCACTGAACTGTTCTTAGTGCCAAAGCTGATGCTGACAGAAGCAGTTTCTGCTTTGGGTTGGTTTTCAAGATTATTTTGGAAGAACATTTATTACAAAACAGATCTGTGATGAGCTGTTCAGTCAAAAGATGATTTGCTGTTTTAAAGTGTAGATACTTACATTGCAGGCTTGCAAAGGGATTTTGATGTGTCAGTCTCAGATCTTGAATAAATTGCTAGATTTTTTAAGGCTAAAAAGTCACTTCTGAGTTTCCCCTCTTGTGGGACTGGTCCTTGCTGTAAAATTTCTGACTCTGGAGGGTTGGTGAGCTGATGGAGGCTGTAATTGCTGCATTTCTCATTTTTGGGAGTTGAGACACAGGTGGCTGCAGTGTGCTGGGTGAGTACAGTTCCAGAGGCAGCACAGAAAAGTGTTAATTTCAGAGATTCTGCTGGCAGGAGTTTGGGATTGCTCTGGGGCTTTTTGCTCAGTGGTTTGTGTACCTTGAGCATTTTCAAGTTTTTAATTTATGTTTTTAATTCAGGCTGACATGGGGAGGTTTGGGTAGGTTCTTGGCTGGTTGGTGGTTTTTGTTGGTTTTGTGTGGTGATGTGATTTTTATTTTTATTTGTTTATTTTTTGTTATGTTCTTGTGTGGAGGACTGAGGCAAGGTCACATGGTAATAAAGAAGTGAGAGGTGTTAACTTGGGAGTTAATAAACTTACCTGTGGCAAATGTTCCCACTGTTCATCTCTAAAAAGGAGTTGGACAAGAGGCATTATCTGATTATATTAATCTAATTAATTATCTTTGCAGAAAAGTTCATTTTATAGAATCCCAGAATGTCCTGAGCTGAAGGGACCCCCAGGGATCCCCCAGTGCCACCCCTGCCCTGCCCAGAGCCCCAACAACCCCACCCTGGGCATCCCTGGCAGCGCTGCCCAAAGGCTCCTGGAGCTCTGGCAGCCTCGGGGCCGTGCCCATTCCCTGGGGAGCCTGGGCAGTGCCAGCCCCCTCTGGGGAAGAGCCTTTCCCTGCTCTCCAGCCTGAGCTGCCCTGGCCCAGCCCCAGGCACTCCCTGGCTGCTGTCCCTGTGCCAGAGCAGAGATCGGAGCTGTCCCTGCGCTGCCCCTCGGGAGGAGCTGCAGCCCCGGGGAGCTCTGACCTCAGGCTGCTCCAGCTGAGCTGACCCAGGCACCTCGGGGGGCCCCTCCAGACCCCTCCCCATCCTCGTGTCCCTCCTGGTTGCCAGGGCACTGCTGACTCAGCTCCAGCTGGCCATGGACCAGGACCCCCAGGGCCCTTCCCACAGCTGCTCTCCATCCACACAGCCAGCGTTGCCCAGTCCAGCGCTTCCCCTGTTAAACTCCACGTGGCTGGGGATTGCCAGTCTCTGATTCGTTGAGGTCTTTTTGCAGGGCTTCTCTGCCCTCAAGAGGGTCAACAGCCCCATCCCATTTAGTGTCCTCAGCAGACTAATTATCCCTTTGAGTCCTGTGTCCAGGTTGTTGAAGAGAACTGGGCTGAGAATGGAGCCCTGCAGAACCCCACTAGTGACTGGTATCAGCCCCATGTCACCCCAGTCACTGTCACCATTTGTGCCCAACGCATGGACCAGTTGCTCACCCACTGAGTAACGCAGTTCTCCAGCTGTGGGCTGGACATTTTGTCCATAAATTTGACTCTGCTTCACTCAATGCATTCACAGCAATGTTGGTGCAAAAACTATTTCTAAGTTGCTTATCCCCATAAATATGTACCTGGTATACTTGTTGTGGAATCCCAAGTCACATTCATTTAACAGTATTGCAATTACTAAATGCTTTTGCAAGATTTTGGAGACTGGTAAATAGTGAGCTTTGGGATCACAGATTCTAATTGGAGGGTCTGTGTTGCTGCCCTGGCCTGTATAAATAGAATCATTGAAAGGAACATGCAGGCAGACTCCAATACAGTTCATATTTCACAGAAATCCCAGCAAGTTGCATTTAATGAAGTGCCTTTCTCCTGAAAACATGGCACTAGGGCTCCAGAAGGGCAAGAACCTAACAAAGGTTAAACCCAGAGGGAAGTGAGGTACAGAATTAAAAGGTAGTGATGGAAAGCTCAGACTCCCTCTTTCCCTTCCCCGTCAGTGATTTGCTTGTCCCCACAGTCACCTGAATTTGTTACTTTCCTGTTGGAAGCAAATGCTCTCAGAGGAACATGCAACTTTGCAGCTGTAATCCTGCCTCTCCCAGTAGCTGTTCCAGCCTGCAGTGCCTTAAAGTGGGTTTGGAACTGGGGATGTAGATGCTCTTTTCCCAAACTTGTCAGACCCTAGTGAGTAACTTGCTCAGTAAACTCCCAGAGAATTTCTAACACAGCAGCAACACTGGACTCACTCAGGGGTTAAAGCACAGCAGGGGAGAGTGGCTGGTCAGGTCTTGTAGCATAAATCCACACTTTGGTAATTTGTTTGGAAAATGGGATTTTTTGTTTATCTTCCATGTGCAGCATTGGGGGTTTGAAAGCACATCTCCAGCCTCCTGTTAGAATGTGCTGCCCCACTGAGTGTGGGTGGAGGGACATCCAACCCATCTGCCCTGCTCAGGTGAGAGCCCACCTGCAGAGCTGCCCCAGCCCTGGGCCCAGCACAGGGAGGAGCTGGAGCTGCTGGAGAGAGCCCAGAGGAGGCTCCAGGATGAGCAGCTGGGATTGTTCACCTGGACAGGAGAAGCTTTGGGCTGAGCTCAGGGTGGCCTTGCAGGGCCTGAAGGAGCCCCAGGAAACCTGGAGAGAGACAATTTCCAGGGCATGGGGGGACAGGACACAGGGGAATCATAAAATGGTTTGGGTTGGAAGGGGACCTTGTAGATACTCTCATTCCAAACCCCCTGACATGAGCAGGGGCACCTTCCACTATCCTGGGTTATTCCAAACCCTGTCAAGCCTGGTCTTGAACATGTCTCCAGGGATGGGACAGCTTCCCTGGGCAACCTGTGCCAGGGCCTCACCTCCCTCACAGGGGAGAATTTTTTCCTAAGATCTAATCTAACTCTACTCTCCCTCATTTTGAACCCACTGTCCCTTGTCCTGTCACTCCAGGCTCTTGTCAATAGTCTTCCACCACCTTTACTATACTTCCAGGTACTGGAGAGTCATGGTTAGGTCACCTGAAGTCTCTCCAGGCTGAACAATCCCAGCTGTGCCAGCCTTTCCTCCCAGCAGAGCTGTTCCATCCCTCTGCTCATCCTGGAGCCTCCTCTGGGCTCTCTCCAGCAGCTCCAGCTCCTCCCTGTGCTGGGCCCAGGGCTGGGGCAGCTCTGCAGGTGAGCTCTCACCTGAGCAGGGCAGATGGGTTGGATGTCCCTCCACCCACACTCAGTGGGGCAGCACATTCTAACAGGAGGCTGGAGATGTGCTTTCAAACCCCCAATGCTGCACATGGAAGATAAACAAAAAATCCCATTTTCCAAANCTGGATTGATGCCAGGGGTTGCCCTGACTCAAGTGCAGCCCCTGGCCTTGTTAAACCTCAGCAGATTCCCATGGGGCACTTCTTGGGTTTGTCCAGGTCCCTCTGGATGGCCCCATCCTTTAGAGGTGTCACCTGCACCCGCAGCTTGATGTCACCTGCAAACCTGCTGGGGGTGCACTTGATCCTTCTGTCATTAATGAAGATATTAAGTAACACTGATTCATTAATGAAGCTATTAAGTAACACTGGTTTCAATATGGACTCCTGAGGGGGACACCACTGGTCACTGGTGTCCATCAGGAATCTGAGCTTTTGACCACTATCCTCTGGATGTGACCATCCAAACCACTGCTAATGCACCTGACAGTGAACCTGTCAAATTCTTCACTCCAGTTCAGAGAGAAGAATGTTGTGGGTGCACTGGGTCAAATACTTTACAGAAGTCCAGATAAATGCCATGCAACCCTATAATAAATGCTCTTCCTTTACCCACTGATGTAGTCAGTCTACCACAGAAGGTCAGACAGGATTTTCCCTTTATGAAGCCGTGCCAGTTGTTTCAAATCACGTCCCTGTCCTCCATGTGCCTTAGCAGAGCTTCTGGGCGGATCTGTTCCATGATCTTCCCAGCACAGAGGTGAGGCTGACAGGGTGGTATTTCCCAGAATCATCCTCTCTTCCCTTCTTCAAGGGAATGGCTTTTCACTGCCATAGGGCAAGGTTAGATCATGCATTAGGAGAAGATTCTTCCCTATGAGAGGGGTGAGGCCCTGGCACAGGGTGCCCAGAGCAGCTGGGGCTGCCCCTGGGTCCCTGGCAGTGCCCAAGGCCAGGTTGGACACTGGGGCTGGGAGCAGCCTGGGACAGTGGGAGGTGTCCCTGCCCATGGCAGGGGTGGAACAAGTGGAGCTTTGGGGTCCTTCCCAACCTAAACCATTCCATGACTATGGTGGTACTTGGAAAGAGCTGTGTTCCCTCTGGACCTCTGTCCTGACTAACAAGATCTGGGTAATTTTTTTAAAGAAGTGTTGTTTTATTACTTAAAGTAACTCTGAGAGGAAGGAAAGAGAGCTAGAAAGGGAGTGTGTGCTGCTTGTGTGTGGTAGTTTAGTGAATTGGGCATGGTTTGCAAGTTTAGTTGTTTTGTACCTCTGTCCATGTACTTCACAAGTACTCTGAAAGAATTTTTTGTATGCTGTCTTACAAATCTTTACAAGGTAAATGTCATTTTTTCTAGATGTAGACAAAAATACTGTGAAAAATAGTACTCAGTCTACAAAAAGGAGCTCTACTGGTGAAGATGAAATTCCTAGGAAAAAAGCAAAGAAAAACAAGAAGCACAAAAGCAAGAAGAAGAAGAAAAAGAAGAAGAAAAGGAAGAAAGAGAAAAAGCATAAAAAGCAACCAAAGGAATCCAAGTTGAGTGCACGTCCCGGAGAACCTGCAGGCGTGCAGCCGGCCCCTCACTTGGTGCCAGAGCAGTCCAGCTCCCAACTGAATGTACAGCATGCAGTGTTTGCTGATGCAAACCTGGCTGGCCACGTGCAGCCAGCACTGTGCTCAAAACCAGCTGAGGGGCTTGATAATCAAGCTTTAGGACTTGTTTCTCATTCAGTGACTGATTCTCAGCAATCTGCAGAAAATCTTGGAAGTGGGGAAGGGACTTTGTGTGCAGCAAATCCTCCATTTAATTTAGAAAGCATCCAGTCTAATATCCCAGAAAATACTAGTATAGCTCAAACTAGAATTTGCACTAGTGAAGAACAAATTCAGCAGTCCCATGAGAATATTTATCCTGTAGCTATTAATGCCAGTGTTGTCGATACTGGAAGTTATACTTGGTCCAACATCCCATCTGGAGTTGTCAGTAAATCAGAGATTCAGAAAGATTCAGTGGAAGCACCAGGAGGTACAGAAGTCACTCTGAAATCTCAAGGCATTGGGGAAGTAAAAGCTTCGGATGCAGCTCTCGAGCCTGAGACCATGGAGGTGTTGACTTACTCAGAAGCATCACATCAGTCTGTGTCTCAGAGGGCAGCACAGGGGTTGGAAACAGCTTCGGAATCCGTGTCCTTGGCAAGTGGTGTGACAACAACCCCTCCACCTGCAAATTGGGCACATCCAAGTGCTGTGACTGTAGCTCGCATGGCTGTGGCTGGGCAAGAAGTGAAAATTCCAGAAACAACGGAAAAATCTCTGCACATGGGAAACGTGAGAAGTGTGGAGAGACCTTCGGAACTGGGGGGTGCGAGCAGAACTTTGGAGCCACCCCTGCAGCCCTCAGTTATATCTGGGAGTTTGAGCATGATGCAGGGCAGCCCTGTGGAGGCTTCCAGTGTTCTGAAAGCAGGTGTGCCTTTGCAACATCCTTTGACAATATCTGCAGCCACTCCGGTGACACACGTGGAAATAAGTGCCAAAACGCCTCCAGGACCAGGAGCTGTTACAAAAATGAAGGATACAGAACCAGCTATGGGAAGTGTGAAAGCTTTAGAAACAACCATGGAACCTGTGGGTGTTGTAGCAAAAGATGTCAGAGCAGCTTATGAAAGTCTGCAAGGCAAAAGTGTGGAAGGTACCACTGGTTCTGCAACAGCACTGGGTGCATCAGGAATGTTCCTACAACATGGAGTCTTGGCAGAAACAAGGAGTGTGGACAGAACCCAGGGATCTGCACTTCCAGCAGGATTGACAGGTATGCACGTGGTTGCAGAGGCAAAAGGATTAGGAGCAACTTCAGAACCTGCAGGGGTTGTACAGACCTTTGTTCCCCAGACAGCTCCACAAGTCCAGATGGCAGAGGGTTTTAGAAGTCCACGAGCAAAGGATTCAGAAGGTAATTCATTGCTGAGAGAATCAAGACCTGAGAGTGAATCACGTGTGAGAGGTTTGGCACCTTCCCTGTCTTCGCAGGAGGAAAACACACAAGGTCCAGGAGGAGTCCTGAGACCAGTGGCTGTGGTGGAGGCAAAAACTTTTACAACAGCTTCTATGTCCTTAGAAGAAGGTGTGAAAGCTTCAGAAGAAGCTGTGCATTGTGGGACTGTTGCAAGTCCAGGACTTCCTGCTTTAGAAAGGACTCCTGAACCTGTGGTTGCATGTAAAAACGTGGAACCAGTTAGAGAAGCTGAGGCATCAGCAGGGGTGATGCCATGGCAAGCCACAGCAGAGAGAGAACCTCTCCATGCAAGCCAGACAGAGAGTTACGTCATTGCACAGTCACATATCATGACACACACAAGACCCTCACAAACTGAGGTGCTGAGGGAGAGAAAGGATTCGGAACACGTTCCAGAAGCAGAGACAAGGAGCAGAGAAGCAATCCTGGAAACTGTGCAAACTTCAGAAACCAGTTCAAAATCTATTCAGGAACAAATAGTAGGTCATTCAGCAGCAGTATTGGAGTCTTTGCCCAGAGTGGAAGAAAACAGTATGGCAGCAGGAGTACTGACAGAATTGGCTGATATGCAAACTCAGGGATCTGCTGTAGAACATGAAATTGCAGCGAGGAGAACCAGCACACAAGGAAATGAGCTCTCAGAAATGGAGAAAGCAAAATATCTGGAACCAGCAGCAGAAGCTGGAGGAATGAGGTGGTTGGAGAGCATGAAAGAGTCTGCAACAGTAGAGGTGAAAGGTTCTGGAACAGGTGAAGAGCTTGAGGTACCCATGGGTGATGCTTCAGTAGCTGTTCCAGAATACTTGCATGCTGAAAAGCAGCAAGATCTTCAAGTAGTTCTAGAAGCAAAACCTGCTGCAGAATGGAAGAGTTCAGAAGAGACTCCAGAAATCTTGGGTGCTTCTGCAATAAAATCTTCTGAAGCAGTTCCAAAACCAGGGGATGTGAAAGGCTTGGAAACCACACTGGAACATGAAGTGACAGCAGAGGTACAATATGTAGAAGGAGTACAGAGTCAACAGGTGGAGGATATGGTGATTGAGAAGGAAGATGCGGAGCAGACTCAAACATCTGAGCCTTTAGTAACAGAAACAGTTTTTAGTTCTTCACATGCAGCAGAGGAAAAAGTTTCAGCAGGGACTCCTGTAACAGAAACACAAGATTTGGAAACAGCTCCTCGGACTGATGTAGAGCTGAAAGATGCAGAAGCAGCTGTAGGGTTGGAGGCAGAGACAAAAGATTTGGAAGCAGCTCCAGTACCTGAGACTGATGCAGAAGCAGGTCCAGAACTTATAGAGGAAGGCCAATTGGAAGACACTCCAGAGGCTGAGGATGTCAAAGAAGCAACTCCTGAAGAGGACTCAGAGAAAAGAGACTCGGAAACATCCGATGTGCAACCTGATGTGGCAGCACGAATGAAGGAGACTCTCATGAGGCTTGAGAACGTTATTGAAAAAAGTAGTCATAGAACCAGTGAGAAAAAACACGATTCAAAGAAACAGAAAAGGAGCCGTTCCAAGTCTCAGTCCAGGTCTAGGAAGCGGAAGAAAAAATCAAGGTCACGTTCTACTTCCAGGCGTTTGACCTCTAAAAGAGCACGTTCTAGGAGCAGAAACTATTCAGTTTCCAGAAAAAAGCATTCCAAATCTAGGTCCCGATCTGTGGAGAAGAGAGAGAGAAGACTGTCTTCCCGGCGGTCCAGGCGCAGACGTTCTGGGTCATCTGACCGTTACAGGTCTAAATCCAGATCGGCAGAGAAGAGATTGTCCAGACGGAGACGTTCCAGGTCGTCTGACCACTACAGGTCTAAATCCAGGTCAGTGGAGAAGCGACTGTCCTCCCGAAGGTCCAGACGCAGACGCTCCAGGTCATCTGACCGCTACAGATCCAAGTCCAGGTCAGCGGAGAAGCGGTTGTCCTCCCGAAGATCTGGGCGCAGACGTTCCAGGTCTTCCGACCGCTACAGGTCTAAGTCACGGTCAGTGGAGAAGCGACTGTCCTCCCGAAGGTCCGGGCGGAGACGTTCTAGGTCTTCTGACCGCTACAGATCCAAGTCCAGGTCAGTGGAGAAGCGGCTGTCCTCCCGAAGGTCTGGACGGAGACGTTCCAGGTCTTCCGACCGCTATAGATCCAAGTCCAGGTCAGTGGAGAAGCGGCTGTCCTCCCGAAGGTCCGGGCGGAGACGTTCCAGGTCGTCCGACCGCTACAGGTCTAAGTCACGGTCAGCAGAAAAAAGGTTGTCCTCCTGGCGATCCCGCCGCAGACATTCCAGGTCCTCTGACCGTTCAAAATCTAGATCCAGGTCTTCAGAAAAGGGAGGAGGCAAAGAATACTCCTGGAGGTTCAGACATCGGTCTGGTTCCTCTGATCGTTCAAAATCCAGGTCAAGATCTGTTGAGAAAAGAGGTCGGAAGGCATCTGTGCGGAGGTCCAAACGTCAGCGCTCAAAGTCCTCGGATCGCTACAAGTCTCGATCCAGGTCAGTAGAAAAAAGGGATCGAAAGCAATCATCGCGGAAGTCTAAACGTCAGCGCTCCAAGTCCTCTGACCGTTACAAGTCTAGGTCCAAATCAGTGGAAAAAAAGAAGGAATCCTCACGAAAATCCAAGCGTCGACGCTCAAAATCTTCTGAACGTTACAAGTCTAGGTCTAGGTCTGTCGAAAAAAAGCGCAAGGAGTCTTCAAAAAAATCTAAACGGAAACGTTCCAAGTCCTCTGACAGTGTTAAGTCAAGGTCCAAATCTGTAGAAAAAAAAGATAAGTTATCCTCAGCAAAGTCCAGTAGCAAGCATGTGGAGTCTTCTGAACTTCAGGAGTCAGCCAAAGATCTTGATAAAGATGTTCCTCAATCTTCTTTTGGAAGTGAAGGTAAATCCTCTAATGGTCCCACATCAGTAGCTTTGTCTGATGAAGGAGTAAACGGCCCAGTGCTGCCACCATCATTTGGAAGTGGATTATCCAAAACTTCAGAGAATGTTGAGGAAAGCTCCTCATCTGTTGAAAAAACAGCAGATCTGCAGCATTCTGCCACGTCTGAATTTGATACCTCCAAAATCCCAGATGACCAGGAATTGAGATCCGCATCTGTGGAAAAAACACAGGAGTCAGAGCTGTCTATGACATCTGAAAATGGATCAACTGAAAAAGCAGCAGCTTTGGAGTCTTCATTGCCACCTGAACTTCCATATTCCACATCCAAGTCAAGATCTTCATCTGTTGAAAAAAGGGGAGATCTAGAAACTTCTTCAGTAGCAGAATTTCATGTCTCTGCATCCCGTGAGGGTGAGTCCAGAACTGCACCTCTCAAAGAAGTAGAAGGTCCAGAGCTTCCTCCAGCACTTAAAAGAGACATGCAAATTCAGTCATCTTCTCTTCTGTCCGAAGGTGGGGTCTCCAACTTCTCTGATGGTCATGAATCACAGCATATCCCTGGTGAACACAAGGAGCTTTCACAGGTTCTGCAAGTACCTGAACGTGAGTCTTCCCAGCTGGCTGACAGCCCTGGAGCAGTGGAAGCTCAGAGACCTTTCCTGCCACCTGAAATGATCCGCCCTGTGATCCTCGATGGCTGTGAGTCAGGCCAGATGCAGGAGCCTTCTCTGCATTCTGATGGTGGACACTTTCTGTCTCCTGATGGACATGGATCAGGATCCAGCTTTGCTGCACCAATAGAGGAGCATCCATTGTCTGTAGGCGAGTCCTTTAAGTCACCACATGGAAATGAACAAAGATTTTTATCTGTTGAAAAAGTCAAGACTCCAGATGTTTCCCTGACATCTGTGTGTGGTTCTGTTGAGGTGTCTGCTGACGTCATTTCAGTGTCTTCTTTTGAAGTTCATGAGTCCAGATCATCTGTTGACAAAGCTTTAGACGGTCCAACGCTTCCACAAGTGCTTGAGGTTGACTGCTCCAGATCTTCGGAAATGCATGAATCGAGGTACCTAACTGGAAAAATAGATGGTGCGGGATCTTTGGTGATGTCTAAAAGTGGGATTCCCATATGCCACGATGGCCACAAAGCAAAGTACAATTCCTTTGAGCAAACAGAGAGTGCAGAGCTGTCAGTGGCATCTGAGCTCCGGTGTTCCATCTTACCGGAAGGCTATAAATTGACATCTGCTGCAGTTGAAAAAGTGGAGATCCAGAAGCCTTCTCTCTCACTGGAAAGTGGCTTCTCTGTGTCTGCCGACGGTTGTGAATCAGTGGGCACACCTGAAAAACTACAGCCCCCAGTGACTGCTGTGACATCGGAAGGTGGGATCGTGCTGTTGCCCGACAGTCACGAACCGAGACCCGTCCCTGCGGAGAAAGCAGAAATGCTGAATTCATCCGAACTGAAACACCTGGCGTCCCCTGATGGCTACAAGCTGAGATCTGCCCACAGTGAAGAAGTACAGGTGCAGGAGCCCTTTCTGATACAGGAAAGCAGGTGTTCTGTTGCCTCTGATGGTCATGAGTTGGCATCTGCCACTTTTGAAAGAGCTGAGGAGCCTTCTCAAGTGTCTGAAAATGAGTACACAATAGGGCTCGATGGCCCAGAGTTGACATCAACCCCTGCTGAAAAAACGGAGCTGCGGAAGCTTTATCAGATGCCTGAAGAAAGATGTCTGGAGTCCATCGACAGCCGGGACCTGCAGTCACCCTCTGCTGAAGAGACACAGGTACAACAGCCTGCTCTGGTGTCTGAAAACGAACATGCTGTGTCCTGGGTGGGCCAGGAGTTGAGGTCCAGCTCTCCTGAGAAGGCAGAGATGCAGGAGGAGGCTGTGGTTCCGGACAGTGCTGTGTATGCTGAAAATCAGAGATTGCCCCCTTTCTTGGCTGGAAAACCAGAAGTGCAGGAGTGTTCTCTGCTGCCTGAAAATGAATACAGTGAGTCTCCCAAGAGCCAGGAGGTGACAGCCAGCCCTGCTGAGAAGGAGGTGCAAGAACCCTCTCTGACACCTGGCAGTGACTATTCCATCTTCCATCGAGGCCAAATACTGCAGTCTGGCCCCACTGACAGCACAGCAGTGCAGGAGCCAGTGGTCCCAGACGACCAATACGCTGCATCTCCCAAGGGGCAGGAGCTGCTCTGTGCTTACCCTGAAAAACCAGAGGTGCAGGAGGGTTCTTTGCTGTCTGAAAACGAGTACGAAGCATCCCCCAAAAGGCATCATTTGAGATCCAGTCCTGTTGAGAAAGAAGAATTGGAGGAACATTCTGAAGCATCTGAAAGTGAAACTTCAATATCCACCGATAGCCAGGAGTTGCAGTCTGCTGTTGCTGGAAAAACAGAGGGGCAGGAGTTGTCCTTGTCTGAAGGTGAATGTCCCATGACTCCTGAAGGTCAGGAGCTGCAGTCCAGCCCTGCTGAAAGAGTACTAGCCAAGGAACCTTCTCTGACATCTGAACACGCTCTGTCACCTGAAGAGCATGAGTCAAGGTTGGTGCATGCTGAGGAAACAGAGGGTGTGGATTCTACTTTGACAGCTGAACGTGACCATCTCTTTTTCGAGAGCCAGGAGGTGAGTTTCACCTCTCTTCAGAAAGCAGATGTGCAGGACCGCTCTCCAACACCTGAAAATGAACATGGAGCATCTCCTGATGGGCAGGAGTTGAGATTCACCACTGTTGAAAAAGTAGATGGTCTTGAACCTTTGACTCTGAATGATAGAACCTCCATGTCCCCTGATGGCAGCGACTTGAATTCCATCCCTGTTGAAAAAGTGGATCGTGCAATGCCTTCTTTAATGCCTGAAGGGCGCTCGGTGTCTCCTGATAACTACAGTGTGGGCCCTGGTGAAGAAACGGGGGATCTGGAGCCCTCTTTGAGATCTGAGCGTAGATACTCCACATCCTCCTATCAGGAAGGTCACGAGCCGAGGTCTCCCATGGAGGAAGAGGGTCTGGAGTCCTCTGTGACTTCTGAACATAGACGATCCCTGTCCCCTGAGGGCCATGACCAGAAGTCTATTGCAGATGAGGAAATGGATGATCTGGAGAGGCGTTCCACTTCCCCTGATGAGCACGAGTCAAGATCTAGCATTGGTGAAGAAGCAGAGGATCTGGAGCAGCCTTCGACAACAGAACGTAGGTGCTCTGAGTCCTCTGATGAGCACGAGTCAAGGTCAACCACTGGAGAAGAGGCAGAGGATGCAGAGACCTCCTTGGCAGCTGAAAGAAGAGATTCCATATCCTCTGATGACCGTGAGTCGAGGTCTGCTGCTGGGGACGATGTAGAAGATGGGGAGCCCTCCTTGACAGCTGAACGTAGACACTCCACATCTTCTGATGACCGTGAGTCGAGGTCTTCAGGTGATGAAGAACCAGAGGATGTGACAGCTGAACATCGCTCTGTGTCTCCTGATGGACGTGAGTCACGGTCAACCGTTGGTGAGGAAGCAGAGGACCAGGAGCTCTCTTTGACAGCTGAGCGTAGACACTCCACATCTTCAGATGAACAGGAGTCAAGGTCTACTGCTGGTGAAGATGCAGAGGATGTGGAACCCTCCTCGGCAGCTGAACAAAGAGATTCTACCTCATCAGATGAGCAAGAGTCAAGGTCTACTGCTGGTGAAGAAGCTGAGGATGTGGAACCTCTGACAGCTGAACACAGACGTTCTGCATCCCCTGATGGGGCTGAATCGAGGTCTACCACTGCTGAAGAAGAAGGAGAGGATGCAGAGCCCTCCTTGACAGCTGAACAAAGAGAGTCCACATCGTCAGATGAGCATGAGTCAGAGTCTTCCAGTGGTGAAGAGGAGGGAGAGGATGCAGAACCCTCTTTGGCAGATGAGGAAAAGCAGGATTCCATGCCTCTTGAGCAGTCAGAGGAACAGGACTCTTCCTTTGTCCCTGAAAGTAGACGTTCTGAGTCTTCCGAGCGTGAAAAATCCAGATCCAAATCTATTGATAAAGCATCGGACAAAGAGTCTCCACAGAGATCTGTAAGCAGGCACTCGAAGTCTCCTGCTCGCCAGAAGAGTCGATCCACATCTGTGGAAAAAACAGCAGACAAGGAGTCCGTGCGGAGGTACAGACGGAGACGCTCCAGGTCCACGGCTCGCCAGAGGAGCCAGTCAACATCTGTAGAGAAAACAGCAGACAAGGAGTCCTCACGTAGGTCCAGGCGGAGACGCTCCAGGTCCGCTGCTCGCCAGAGGAGCCAGTCCAAGTCTGTGGAGAAAGCAGCAGACAAAGAGTCATCGCGCAGGTCCAGAAGCCGGCGCTCCAGGTCCTCCCAGCGCAGGTCCAAGAGATACGACACAGACTCGCGCTCCAGACGGAATCGCTCCAGGTCAGCCACACGGAGAAGAGCATCCAGATCTCGGTCCAGCTCGTTGTCACGTTCCAGGCACAGGAGGAGAAGCAGGTCAAGGTCGGCATCACGAAGGCGGCGTTCCTTGTCCAGAGACAGGCGCAAGAGGTCTCAGAGAAACAGATCGAGATCTACTGACAGGAGAAGGAGAAGATCCGACTCCAGAGACCGTAGGATATCGCTCCGATTGCGGAGCAGGAGTCGGACCCCTCTTCGCCAGAGGCGGTCGCGGTCCAGGGGAAGGAGACGGAGCTCCAGCAGGTCCCCGATCCGGCTGCGGCGCTCGCGGTCCTCAGGGAGAAGGCGCTACAGCAGATCCCCCGACCGGCGCAGGTCCAGGTCCTCGGAGTTCTCCAGCAGATCACCCAAACGTCTCACAGACCTGGGTAAGTGAGTGCTTTATTTTCAGTGCTTCCACGCTGAGGTGGTAGTGGGTGGATTTGCATTGTCTGATTTAGCTCTGGAGCATTCATAAGGGATTTCTTAGAAGTCACTCTGTGCGTTAGTTTCAGGCAGTGACTTCCAGCAGGAAGTTTTATGTTGGAGAGGAATCAATGCTGAGCATTTGAATGAAAGCCTCTTTAGAGCCAGTTTTACCTTGGTTCTAGAGCTTTTGTACAAAAGTAGCGTGTTGCAGCCTCAAGGAACATTCTGAATAATAGTAAAGGCCAAGTACTTCAAGTACTTGTATGTAAGAAAACTTAGAATTTCTGCTCCTGAGAACAAAGGTCATTCAGTGCCAGTTGAAGAGTCCCAAGCTCTGTTGTCAGCTGTCGCCAGAACTCTGTCTTGCCTCTTTCCCATGGTAAGAACTTAAAGGAAAGAGAGGCTTGTTTGTGAAAATACTCCCAGACCCAGCAGGTCGGAAAATAAAATAAAATCTTAAGAGCTGCATCTTTTCTTTTGGAGGAAGATAAGTGCTTGGAGGAAGAGAGGCTGTGTTGTTTCTTGGGTAATGAGTTAATAAGGGGAAAGAAGCTTTGAACTGGGAGATCAGCTCTTGTACAGTGTCTGAGGAAACCTGTGGTGGACTTGAGATTCTGAGCTTCCCAGTCCTGCCTCAGAGTTGCTATGGAAGCCTTCCAGTTAGGGAGCTATTTGCAAACTTACAGAAGGCTTAATTTAATTTTATTTGCTATTTCTATGTTAGGGCTGTCCTTTTTCTCCTTATTGAAGCAAAATACTGCTCTGTTAACAGTTTTGCATTTTAAGCAAGAGCGTGTTTTACTTACGCAGAGCTTGTTTTTCTGTTTGGTGGTTGTAAGTAGCTTTTGGACTATGTCTGGGGAGATGAGACTTCCTCCAGAGGTTTGAGAGTTTTTCAGAGATAGATAGTGAGGAAACTCTGGACTTTGTGCTGTGTAGGAAGGACTCAGTATTGCCAAAACAGGAGTGAATCAACGAAGTAAGAGACATCAGAACTTGGGTGGTTGGAGGATGTTGTAGTTGGGCCTGCTGTGGGACTGCTGGGTTACATTTGCAGTTTCACTTTCCTTCTGCACAGTCCAGGCTTAAAGTCTAGAGCAGCTCAGTACAAATTCAGTTATTTTCACAGAACATAAGAAATGCACAGTGTGGGTAAAATCTTATTTAGTTTGCCAGAAACGTTTCTTTATTATTAAAACAAGAATCTATAAAAATAATGACTTCTCTGTAAAAAAAAAAACCAAATCTTTTTAGACAAGGCCCAGCTACTTGAGATCGCCAAAGCCAACGCAGCCGCCATGTGTGCGAAGTCTGGCGTGCCCTTACCCCCGAGCCTGATGCCTCTGCTCTCCCAGAAGAAGGATGACAAAGCCAACCAGAAGTCCTCAAGGGACACCCTGAAGGAGCTCACTGAGGTGAGGGAGAACAGCAGCATCAAGCCTGGAAATGACCACACCGGGGTTGGTGACCTGTGGGAGGTTGTCACTGCGTGCTGCTGTCACCTGGGAGCTGCCTCGTGTTCAGAATCCCCAAATCCCTGGGGCTGGAAAAGCCCTCCCAGCCCAGGGAGTCCCAGCTGGGCCCCATGCCCACCTTGTCCCCAGCCCAGAGCACTGAGTGCCACCTCCAGGGGACACCTGCAGGGATGGGCACTCCAAAGCTCCCTGGGCAGCCCCTGCCAAAGCCTGACCACCCCTTTGAGCCCTTACTCTCCCCACAGGGTTTTTTGAGTCATCAAAACTGGTATTTTTTAATTCTGTGGAAATGCATGAAATCAAATTATTTTGGTTTTTCTTATTTTTGGTTTTGATTCTGTTCTAATTTTGTACAAATTGGTGGTTGTCCCTGCAGTCCTGTCAGTGAAATCCAAAGCTTTCACTCCTGATTTTGTTGTTCTGGTGGTGTTAGTTATGGTTTGAGTTGGAAGGAACTTCAAAGCTCAGTCTGTCCCACCCCCTGCCATGGGCAGGAGCACCTTCCTCTGTCCGAGGTTGCTCCAAGCTCCATCCAGCCTGGCCTTGGACTTCCCTCAGCTTGGAGAAAATCTGGAATAGAAAAGTTCCTAAATTTTTTTTTTTATTGCATCATGAGTGTGACAGTTCTGAAAATGTGTTCACAGAAATAATTTGAGAGGAAGCAATGTCCAGGTGCTGAGAGATAACCTGCAGTTGTGCCTGGGCTGAGCAAGAGCTGAGTTGGTGCAGGTGCCCCGTGGTGACATCCTGGGTGGTTTTTCACATACCCTGACCAACATCCAGCATAGCTTGTGCTAATCTGCAGGCCCCAAGTCTGCACCTCCCTTCCCTTTCCAGCTTTGGAGACAGGTTGAATCATATTTCTGTTCTTTTGAATCAAAATTGTCCACAGAAGCAGTGCAGGTGGTAGGAAATCAGTAAAGACATTTTAACCATAAAATTCTGGCCCCTTGAGAAAGTCTTTTTGTCTTTGATCCTTTTCTTCCTCTCTTTTCTTTTCCCCCCTTGGAGGCTCCTCACAGTTTGACTGCGGTATCCCCTCTGTGTTTTAGTTCTGTTGCACATCACATGGGGGTGGCTTCCATACCTGGCCAACACCACAGTATTCCAGAAGCATCTGAGCTCTCTTGGAGCCATCACTTGTGACAGGTTCCCTGCTCTGCCAGAGAACTGAGTCAGTAACCAAGGAGTGCCTGGCAAAGCCATGGTGGTGTTGGGTAATTTGTGTAGAATATCCAAAGTACATCTATTGGTGCTGCTGCTAAAAGATTTCCCATTCCTGCTTTAGTAAAGAAAACCACTTTTATTGATAGAAATGTGCTTTGTGAGTTTGGGTTGAACGTTCAGGTTTACTCAGAGCTGACGTTTCCCTCTGGTTTATTTTTCAGAAATGCAAGAAGATTGCTCAGAGCACTGATGATGTGATAGTGAACAAACCTCACGTTTCTGATGAAGAGGAGGAAGAACGTCCTTTCTATAACCATCCTTTTAAGCTGAGTGAACCCAAACCTATTTTCTTCAATTTAAGTGTGAGTGCTACTTATATTTTCAATGCTTTAAATCCTGGTTCTTTTTAAATAATTCAAGTAATTCTATAGAAATTTATCAAGGGTTGATAATCTTGGTGAAACTGGGAGTGTTTTTTAATCAATTTAAAGGAACACTCCCAATTCCATCAAAATTAAATTGATAATCCAATTTTACCAATTGGTAATTGGTAAAATTGTGAGCATTTCTTCAAATGCATCTGGAAATCAAAAGCTTTGAAGCATGGATTAGAATTTGTTTAAATTTTGTTGGGGTTTGGGTTTTTTTGGGGTGGTGGGTGGTTTTTTTTCCGGTTTTATTTGGGGTGGGGGGTTGTGCCCATGAAAGTCTGTTCTGATTTTGCAGGATATAAAGCACTAAAAAATGCACTCAATATGCTCAGCAAAACCAGGAATAACATTCCTAGATTTGTGTATAAATAGGTATAGCTTGTGCTGTACACAGAATAAGCAGTAGTGCACATTTAGATAAGGTGTAATGTAGAAATGGATTTAGATTTTATATTATGTTGTTAGAAAAGGCTACAAGGAAACTCAAGAAACCTTGGAATTCTTCCAGGCTCCAAGGAGGAATGAATGCTCTGTAGTGGTTATGGGCTGCTCTGCCTCTTGGTCTTGTTTTTGACCCTTTTAGTTTTGTTCTTTCTCTCTCCTAAAACCATTCCCATCCGTATTCCTAGGAGTTTATCCAATATTACCCAGTGCGGCCAGCTGTGTTTGCCTCTTGGAAGGGAACCTGGCAGGGATTTCTGCAGGTTTTTAATACATTAACAACACCAAGCAAAACAAGGCCATAGACATCATCTGCTCAGAGACTCAGGCTGCTGCTAAAAATAGGCCAGAATTAGAAACCCAAATGCTGAGAGCTGTTTTCTCTCCACTCATGGGCAGCTTTTGATCACAGGCAATGTTTTGCTGCCCAGGATTTTTCCCTTGGAGCTTTCCATACAAAATACCTGTGTGGCAGGTGGAGGTTGTTCTCGATGTGAATGGGGTCAGCTGGGAGAGGAGGGTCGGGGATTTGGGGTTGCTGAAGTTGTTTTTAGGGGTTTTGCATCTTCTCTGATAGCACAATTTGTGAGTCACTTGTGTGTTTTTAGGGCTGTGCCAAAATGATTAATTATAAAGGCTTATTACTCCTTTTGTTCTGTAAAAACCAAATCCCAGGTGTTTGCAACAAAACCACCTCATGACTCTTGGGTGTTTTCAAGCCTTAACTTTTTCTCATTTTATTTCTTTCAGACTCCCAGCATAAAACCAGCACCACCACCCCAACCAAAAAACCAGGTCAGCCTGTCCAAGGAATTCCCTGTTTCCTCTGGGTCTCAGCATAGGAAGAAGGAGGCAGACAGTGTGTATGGAGAGTGGGTTCCCGTGGACAAGAACGGCAAGGACGACGGCAAGGACGACGTTTTCCCCAAGCCAGCCATTGAGGTAAGGAAGGCAAGGAGAGCATATCATATAAGAAAACCAAAACCATCACCTGGGCAGTCTGGTACCAAATTGCAGTCTGGGAAAACAAAAAAGGCACTTAAAAAGGTAGTGCCTAACACTGCACTAAGCTGAGGAGCTGAGCTCTGCAGATGGGGATGCTCACGTGGGCAGTGGTGGAAGCAGCCTGTACCCATCCTGCAGCTGGTGGCTTCTTGGTCTCAACAGAATTTAAACTGTAGCTGGAAGATGAAAAAACTTCCTCGTTCAGTTTCCTGCAGAGGTTAATTAATAATACCTTGAGATTTGCACAATAATGTGTGTAGTGCTAATTAAAATTGTCCCACCAGTCTTAGAACAAGAACATCACACTGGAATGTAGTCCATTAAAAACTGTAAGTCATTTCCTCTGGATGTATTGATTTTTTAGCTTTCCAGTCACGTTTTCTCCAATGGCTGTCTTGCACGTGGCCTTCCAAAGGAGAATCTAATTGTATGGATAATAAACTAAGAAAACCAAAGCAAGTGTTTTCCCCTTGAAATTTCTTCTAAAGAACATTTCTGGGGGCTGTTGTAATTAAGTAAATTAAATATTTAAGAGAGATGTTACTATTTTTAAGTGTGTGTTGCCTCAGTGCACCTGCAGCCTTGTTCTCACACCTTCTAAAGCCAAACCCCAAAGCCTCCCCATCAATCTCTGACAAAGCCATCTCAGCACTTGGTGCATTTTGTTTCTCAAGACCTTCCTGATACTGGTCAGTTCACTCTCTGAGGCACAGAAGGAATTTTCTTCTGGCTCTTCTACAGCACCAAAAGCACAGAGGATGTAACTTAGCCAGCATTTTCATGGAATCCCTCAGAATTTGATGGTTGGGCACCCAGTTCCTTGTTCCCTCAGCACACGTGGGAGCTGCACTTTGGGCTCTCCTGTTCCAGTAAAACCCTGAGATGTTTGTGCAGAATGTCATTCCCAGTTTCATTGCAGTAAATATATTTAACATAACTTCCTTTCCTTTCTGTTGTGTGTACCTTTATAAATGCCTGTAACTATGTTGTGTGTTTTTATATTTTGTAAATAAATATTTTTATTTGCCTTTACCTTAACTTGGTTTGTGTTAAGGGTGATTTCAGGGGCGTTAGCTCCCAGCAGGCTGTTCCATCCCCTGGGGTTTGGGAAGTGCAGGTACAGAATTGCCGTGTGTTTCTCCAGGGAGCCTGACAGGTAACACAGTGCTTCTCTGCTTAATTCTTTAATGTTCAGGAGGACTCTGTGGTGGAAGTGGCTCCCTTGGAGCAACATGAGGCAGATCAGCTCCCTTGCTGGGGGAGTAGAGAGCTGGGGGTGCTTGGAACTTAAGAAGTTTCACCTAGAATTGACCTCCATTTGTTGTTGCTGATTTTGCAATACTGTGACAGTTCTGGTGCAAGTCTTGACATGAAACCCCACACAATTGGTTTTGTTGCTGTGTTTCAATTCACATATTAGTTATGGGCTTAGTCTGAAATGACCCTGCTAATACATTACAGCTTGTTTTAATAAAACCTGATGCCTTAAAGTAGTTGTGTGTGGCAGTAGGAGATGGAGGGGAAGGTTTGGAGTGATCTGAGGGCTCATCATGTCTGTAGCAGGCAGAGACCTCTGAGGAGGGAGTGTTTGGAAGTGTAGGTTGCCAGGGTTGGGCTAGCCCAGCTAACTCATGCAGAGTGTTGGGATCTAAGGATGCAGTAAAAGCATTCATAGACCTCCAGAGTGTGTAAAACACCTGCTTTTTATTTGCTTCAGTATTTGTGATTTGTGGGGGCAAGCCTGAGAAAGGGGATCGGCCAGGAGAGCTCTGGGAGAGAGCAGCACCTCACTTCCACCTGTTTCCCTTGACTCAGGAATAACAACAACTTCTTATACCTCAAGCAGAGATGGTTTTTTTCCAAGATCCACAGCTGCCATCGAGTGTCTTGACATAACACAGAGGCCTGATGGTCTCCAAAATGGAGAAGTGGTTGGGGATTAACCCAGCAGGGAATGTTGCTAGGCCCCAGTCTGGTACAGCACTAACACACCTGTTTAGCATGGCAGTGGTCCCCTGTGGTTTCATGGACTGCTTCCATGCCTTTGTGTATTGCTGGATTGAAACTTTTGGTGAGTAGAAGAACTTTTATTTATCTCCTGGACCAGTTTCATAAACAGAACATTAAATAATTATTTTAATAATTATTTATGTGAGAGAAACTTAAAAACTCAGCCAGTGTGCATTTGAAACAGGAATTTTTACATCCATGCTGTTGTGTGAGGGGGTTGTTAGATAATATTTTAATTCTTCTTGTGCCTTTTTTATGTTCTGTGTGACAAGAAATAAGCACTGAACTCAGTCCATAGACACCTGGGACTTGTGGGATTTTAGCTCTGTTTTGGTCAGTGCCAGATATTCCAGCAATGATCTTCCCAATAGAGCCACCTTTTTCTTAAACACCAGCAAAAAAAAGCCCATCTTAAAATCAGATTTAATAGAGCACAAAAGCAGTTCCTGTGCTTGATGCCATTGTAGATGTTCATATCTGTCTCTTCCTTTCAGTATTTACTGAATTCTTGACCAAGTTCCTGGGACAGAGTTTATGGTTTAACAGTGTTTATTTTGTTCAGCTGAGTCAATTTTAAAGGGGTTTCAGTTTCTCTTCCTGGCCCTTTAGTGCAAAATGTGTTAGAGGTCGAGGTTGAGAGAGTGAGAACAAAAGAGGCAAGGCTTTTACAAAGCAAATGAAAATGAAGTTCAAGTTAACCCATCACCTTGATGTGTGTGTGCCAGCTGCATTTCTGATTATTTGGTTTCTTCTGTGCCTCAAACAGTCCCAGCCCTTCCAGCTTCTGCCACATCTCAAGAAATTCCATTTGTCTTTGCACACTCTTCCCTTCCTGCCTTCCAAACAGAATGATCCATCCTTTGAGGAGCAGGGCACAAGGATTTTATAAAACAGCTGCACACCAGCCAGAATTCATGACATTTTTACAGCCCCAAATGTTGTGGGTTTCTCTCCCCATGGCTTTGCCCAGAGTGAAGGTTTGCAGTGAGCTCCTTCATGTATTTCACATTTTCTCCAAGTGACTCTGCAACATCATTTCAAATTTATTTTTCTTTATATTTTACTGTAGTTCAGCAGCACAGATGTAGATAATTCTTTCCAAAGCAGTGGGTTTTGTGAGCTCACAGCCTGGTTTTACAGGATCCCTGAGGCTGGAAAAGCCCTCCCAGCCCATGGAGTCCCAGCTGGGCCCCATGCCCACCTTGTCCCCCGCCCAGAGCACTGAGTGCCACCTCCAGGGGACACCTGCAGGGATGGGCCCTGCAAAGCTCCCTGGGCAGCCCCTGCCAAGGCCTGAGCAGCCTTTCCATGGGCAAATTCCTGCTGCTGTGCCAGCTGAGCCTGCCCTGGCCCAGCCTGAGGCCGTTCCCTCTCCTCCTGTCCCTGTTCCCTGGGAGCAGAGCCCGACCCCCCCGGCTGTCCCCTCCTGGCAGGGACTTGTGCAGAGCCACAAGGTCCCCCCTGAGCCTCCTTTGCTCCAGGCTCGGCCCCTTCCCAGCTCCCTCAGCCCCTTTCCCATCTTCATTCCCTTCTGGTTTAGGCTGAAGATGAAAATTTGAAACACTAAAGTCAGGATTGTGGGATGCATCTGATTCATGCTGGAATTACTTTATACAGACAAGCTTTAGTGTGACTTGAAAGCAGAGTGCTCATGTGAACAGCTCTGCATGAATTTTTAGTTAAATTGCATTTAATTCTGTCTGTTGTTTAAGAAGATCTCATTGAACAGTAAAATGCTTCTCTGATTATTACACACCAGAATTTTTTGTGACAAACAGTTCTTAGAAAATAAGTCATTGGATATTCTGTGTGTACAGGTGATTTTAAATTACCAGGGTGTTACAGTTTAAATTCAGATTTGTCTTTGTTCAGGAAAGCCCATCTTGTGTGGATTTAAGTAGTGCCAGGATTTCCATCACGTTGCCTATTTCTTTGTCAAACCAACAATTCACTCTGTAACCCCACTTGGTAGCATTGATTCTCCAGCAGCCTTTTCCAGCTCAAGTGGACATTGTTGTGCTCTGCTGTGTTTTTACAAATGCTCTTTTTCCTCCTAGTGTGTGGACATAACCACAGCCATGAACGACAGAGCAGTGGCCCAGAAAAGGCTCAATGAGAACTCCTTTGACCTGGAGGCCATGTGCATGTTGAACCGGGCACAGGAGCAGGTAAGCTGGGGCCTTCCAGCAGCATTTTGGGGAGCTTGAGGAAAATCTGTGTTTTCATTTCATGGCAGCTGGTTTTCCTCTTCTGTTTAGGTTTGGAAACCCAGTTGTGGGTCAGTGTTTCAAAGTTCTGCACTTCCTAACACTGAGTTTTGATGAGCTCCTTTATGTAGTCCATGTTTTCACTCAAGTCACTCCGAAACATAGTTTCAAATTTAATTATATTTACATTTTTTTTGTAGTTCAACAGCACAAATGTAGGTAATTCTTTCTAAAACAGTGGATTCAGCAGTTTTGGGGATGAGGAGACCTTGAACTCACTGGAGTTGGAGCTCAGGTTTCAGGGTGACCATTCAGATGCTCAGATTTTGGCAGCACCTGCTTTCATCTGAGTGTCAATGAACACACCAAATACCAACAACACGATGTGAAAATTCCTGAGAGGCAGCAGGGGAGTGCAAAGGGAAGCGTGGAGATGTCAGTGCAGGTCTCAGTGTGGGTTTTGCCGTTGCAGATCGACGCCTGGGCTCAGTCCAACTCCATCCCTGGGCAGTTCACGGGCAGCACCGGAGCACAGATCCTGTCCTCGGACGAGCTCACCAACAGCGGGCCCCAGGCGTGGATTCGAAAGGTAGAAGTGACACAGCCACTGCTGTCTCAGCACCACACTTGGCAGCAGTCAGGGATTGCAAAATGCAGGACAAGTGCCTTACCCTGTGGCAGAGCATGTGCCCAGTGCAGCAGGCTGGGCTCAGTCCCTGTCCCTCGGTGTCACCAGCGAGGTGTGACCGGTGAGACACAGCCTGCCACTGACAGGACACTGCTGGGGCTGCTGTGCTGGCAGTGGCACATCCCTCACTGCCTCACTGGCACTGGGACACGTCAGGCAGGCTTTGATCCTGCTGCTGTTGAAATCAGCGCTTTTTGGCATTGGCTTCAGCGAACCAAACTGCAAAAACTGCCCTTGTGTTTGCCTTGGTTCTCTCTGGTTGCTCCTTTGCCTCTCTCTGGATCACCAGGGTTTTCTGGGAGCCAGAGATGTGGAGGATTAAAGCAGGAGCTGCAGATAATAACTTACTCACACTCTGATATTGTTTAGATACAGTGCAGTAGTCCCCTCTTGCTGTGGGTTATCACTGGCTGATTTTGGGCTGTGGTGCGTCCTCCATCCATGTGTTCTGTACATTCAGTTACTCAAACTGCATCTTTGCCAGTGAACACTGATCTGGTGCTCTGTCAGGAAGGAGATCTGAGGAGTTCAAGCAGCATCCACCTTCCAGGCACAAGGAAGAAGGAGTTAAGCTGGTCAGTCTGGCAGGTGCTGCGGTTGAGTCTGTGTCGGCTTGGGTTGGGACACCCTCCAAGCTGGGAGGTCAGATTTGAGGCTTAGGTGGAATTTTCCATAAAAGTTGGTGTCAGCTGAACACAAAAGTCTGGAATTATAATATCCTGAAAATAGAAATACTTTTTACCAGGATTCACTAACTTATTTTTCCACTTCATATAGCCAAGCAGTGCAGAGAGCCAGGGAACACAGATCTGATTCACTGGCCAAATGGGAATCTTCTGGGATCTTACCAGTGTTAATGCAGAATGTGCATGATAAAGTCTGCTTTTAACAACTATGAACAACTGAGATTGTAGCAAAATGCTGCCTTTGATGAAGGCAGTCATTGTTCCTGGCACAGGGAACTGTGAAGCACAGGGATGTGTTGGTGAGGAAGGAGTTTTTCCACTGGGGGGCTTGGGAAGGAGACCAGCAGGGCTGTGAGGGGAGGGTTCTCCCTGTCTGCAGCACCTGGAATGGGTTCCCTGGAAAGGGAGCAGCTCTGAGCAGCTCTTTCCCAAACCTCCTCCCTGGGGTCTCCTGTGATGGCAGTGACAGGAGGGGCTGCTCACAAGGGTGAAGTGGAAAGGGCCAGGTGTGTTTTACCTGTCCTCCAGCTTCACTCTGGGATCTGCTTTAAAGCAACCCAACTAAACAAACCAAAATAACAGCCAAAAAGCAGACACAAACCCAGCAGAATGCTTCATGGGAAGAGAGTGGGAGAAGAGTGTGGTCTGTGCTTGTGGACATGACTGCTGCAAGGAGCAGGGGAATGTTGGAACATTTTGTTGGATGTGGGCATCAGTGAGGCAGCAGCAGCTCTCCTGCCCTGCCCAGAGCTGGGAATGTGCTGTGGTCACAGTGCAGGCTCTGGGGCTGGGCACAGGGGAGGCTCCTGCTGGGAACAGGAGGAGTTGGAGGGTGAGGGAGGCGAGGACAAAGTCCTCTCCCTGCTCTGGCATTCCTCAGCTGCTCTCCTGCTCTGCCAGGTTCCCCTTCCCTGACAGCCCCGAGGGCCCAGAGCTGCTCAGAGGTGCCCTGGGGCTTCAGGAATGGTGGGGCTGGGAAAGCCTCACACAGCTTCATGTGGAGTCCTCCTGTAGCTGCAGGAGGATTTCACAGGAAGAAGCAGGCATGTGGTTCTGAATCCATGTTATCTTTCTCAGGGACAGGAGTGCAAACCACCCATGAAATGCAAAGTACTGGTTGTGTGTTACTTGGACACCTGAAATTGTGTGACAATGATCAGTTACTAAGTCAGGCTTATGCTCCCTTTTATGTTCCCTTTTTGGCCTAAAAACTGTATCTTAACATTAAGAAAACTGGTATTTTTCACTCAGGCCAAGAGTTGGACTTTGATCCTTATGGGTCACTTCCAACTTGGGATGTTCTGTGTTTCTGTGGTTTTTATCTGCAAGCAGGGCTGTGGAGTTTCTTGGGGGATGTTTTATCTGTGAATGAATGCACATTTCTGGCTGAGGCTGCTTGCTGAAGGCATTTCCCTTGGGAATTTGCCATGGGAGGAGCTGTGACCATCCAGCACAGACTGAGCCTATGCAGCCACTTCATTTGGGTCTCAGGAAAGAAGGAATTAGAGCAAGCACAGACACTGGGTGTGACAGAGGTCACCACAACACCAGGGAGGTGGAACAGGAGAGTGACTCAGGAGGGCAGGAAGGGACTTGGGGAATTTGTTTGCTGAGCTCTGTCTCCACTTTGCATTTCGTGGATTTCACCTTTTCTTGTCCTTTCCCAGTGACTCTGGAGAGGTAATATGCACTCAAACCAGACTGCCTGGAATCTCAGTTTGGGAATTAGGTACTGCAGGGTTTCATGTGGAGCACTGGGGTGGGGACACTAAGTAGCCATAAGATTTATGTTTTTAATTCCTGGACTAATTCATGGTGTTTATGTGCAAGGGCCTGAGCAGGGTCCATAAAAGAGTGATGTGGTGTTAAAAATGGGATGTGGTATAAAAAATTTATGAACAATCTCACCTTTTCCTTTGAAAAAGTGGCTTCTGTTTCAGTTTGTCACCATCAGTGTAATCAGTTCACAAATGTGACTCATCTTGTCTGAAGGTTGCTTCTATTTTTATTCCCTTTTTCCTTCCAAACACACTGTGCTGCTGAAGAAATGTCAGAGCAAGTGGTCAAACATTTTTGGTTTTTCCAAGCAAATTCTGTTGAGGTCTGTTTACTCCCCCTTTCCCAGACTCACCCCTTGGTTCTGGATTTATCAGCTCAATTCTGGAGCCTGAACTTGCTCCCCAAACCCAGGGTTGTGCTCAGGGGTGGCCCTGGGGAGCTGCTGGGTCACTCACTTGTGCTGATCCCTGGGGTGCAGAAAGTTCAGGGAAGTGCAAACCTCCCTTCCATTCTTGCAGGCACAGCAGAGCAGAACTCCTCTCAGGGTGGAAGTGAAGCTGAGCCTTGTGGCTGCCCCTGCAGAACTGCTGAGCTCCCCTCAGCCAGGCCTGGTGTTCCTGCTGGGAACAAGGAGCTTTCCTTGGGAGAGGCTCACCTGGCAGAGCAGAGCAGCTCCGTGCTCACTACATCCTGGATATTGGGAAGGAATTCCTCCCTGGCAGGGTGGGCAGGCCCTGGCACAGGGTGCCCAGAGCAACCCTGGCAGGGCCCCAGGCCAGGCTGGACACTGGGGCTTGGAGCAGCCTGGGACAGTGGGAGGTGTCCCTGCCATGGCAGGGGTGGCACTGGGATGATCCTTAAGGTCTCTTCCCACCCAAACCAGTCTGGGATGCCATGATTCCATGGTAGGTGAGTTCTGTTGGACTGGCTGCTGTCTTTCCCAGCCATTCCTTTTTCCCTGCTGTTATGCAGAAGCTGTGAGCAGCACCTGCTGGTGCTTGAGGACACAGGGCTTGTGAGGCATCTGCTGGGGTTCTTCAGCAAGGGATTCCTGCTCCTGTCTGTGGGAAGGATTGGGACTGCTGCTGATAGGGCCAGAGCATCCTCCAGTTCAGCACCCAGCCCAAATTCCCTTCCTCAGGATCCCTGCAAGGTGCCACAGGGAGCAGATCTTGATCAGAGCTCCCGGAGCGTTTGGACAGCGCTCCCAGGGATGCCCAGGCTGGAATTGTTGGGCTGTGCAGGGCCAGGAGCTGGACTTGGATGGTCCTTGTGGGTCCCTTCCCACTCAGGAGATGCTGGGAGAATTTAATGGGAAATTCTGCTGCCTGGCACAAGTTTTTCCAGAGTGATGCTTGTTCCTTGGAGTTCAGCCTTTAGTCCAGCCCTGGGCTGTACCTGAGCTGTCACCCCCTGCCTTCAAGGCTTTTTGTCTTTACTTCCTAAATTGTTGCTCCAAAGAGTCAGCCTGAATAATCAACACGAAAGTTAATTAAAACTGCTCTAAACCCTCTGAAGGAATCAGGTTTTACCTTCTCTTTAAAGCAAGTGCTGACACAGGAATGTGGCTCTTGAGTGTCTCCGTGTGTTGGCAGAATGGAAGTGGGATTTCATGGAATTTAGAGCACAAAATATAAGGAAAAAGGTATCAAATTGTCCTGCAGGCTCCCTCAAATGAAGGTCAGTGAATGAAAGAGAAATGCTTTTATAAATAACGAGTTAGTTCTGACACCAGTAACCAAATGCTCAGAAACCTGGGGCTTCTTGTATTCCATCCCCTTTAATTTGTATCTGCAAAGGTCCAGAGCTGCTCAGGAGTTTTTGGGAGACTCACCCTTGGATGGTTTTTAAAATGAGAAGAATTGTGCCTCTTGCTTCCCTGCTTTTGTGAACATTTCTGTTACTTCTGTAGTTTTCAATTAATTCCAAACCCAGCACCAGTTTTACCCCCACACATTAAATCTTGGGCTGAGGGAAGTTGTCTGTTATTAAACTACAAAAAAATACAACATACAGGGGGCATTAGAAGTTTAAATTCATTTTATTATTTAAAAAAAAAAACAGAATCAAAATGCAGGGAGTTTTTCCTTGCTGCAGACCTTTGTCTCCTCAGTGACCTGAGTCCAAGTGGGCTTCCCCTGGCTCCTTTTCCACTGGTACCAGAATTTCTTCCTCTAGCCTTTTAGTGGGATGCACAAGTATTTGTGTATTCTGGAATTA
>VXBC01012874.1:40027-67051 GCA_013399945.1 Ploceus nigricollis
ATTATTAATAATAATAAATGTGTAAGTCATTGTTGTGCTGGTTCTGTTGGTCACACTGAAGAGTCAGCACAAAATTCCTGCTGCAGTTCCCCTCCAGGATCCCAAATTCACCCATGGAAGGGGTGCTTTAACAAACAGCCCTTTGGAACCTAGAACTTCCTATTTCCAGTTTCTGGAGTTTGTTCAGGCTCTGGTAATTCCTCTGTAGGAGCTCAGGGCTTTGACCAGGAGCAGAATATTTTGGTTCTGTTCTGTCCTTGCTCCAGCCCTGAGCCAGGACATGTCCAGGTGTTTGGGAAAGCCGAGTGAGCCCGCAGTGACCTCAGCAGGAGCTTGCGCTGTGTCCTTTGTGAACTGAACACACCCCGTGGTGCTGGAACAGCCAGGGAGCCCAAACCTGCCCTCCCAGCAGGAGCCAGCCCAGCTCCAGAGCCTGGAGGGTGCTGCTCTTACAGGATGTTCCTGGAAAGGATGGGAGGAGGGAGTGGGAACTGAGGGAAGGGCTGTGGAGGGGTGTGGATGCTGTGTCTGAGAGGCTGGGTCTGCACCAGCCCCAGCTCTGCTCCTCCAGCCACGTGGATCCATGTGGATCCAGACAGGGATTTCCTGGCACAAGCAGAGATTGGGAGCATTCCTGGCACAGCCTCCAGCAAGGCTTTCCTGTCACACTTCTGCCAGCCTCCAGCGTGGGGGCTGGACACAGACGTGTGTTGGGAATCCCTGAAAAACATGGTCTGCCAAAGGAGCACCTGTGGCTTCGTTACCTGCCGATGGGAAGCAGGTCCCTGGGAGCCCTGGGGATCCAGGGACACGTCAGTCCTGCGCTGCTGACAGCCCCAGGCCTGTGCTGAGCTCCAGGAGCTCCCAGGGACACCCAGGCTGGGATCGTTGGGCTGTCCGTGCAGGGCCAGCAGTCAGAGCCCCTGGTGGTGCCGATGGGTCCCTTCCAGCTCAGGACGTGCCGTGATTCTGTGAGCTCTGGGGAACTCCTGCTCTTGCAAGCACAGCTCCAGAGGAAGCAGAGCCCCGGGCGTGGTGTGGATGTGCCCGGGCAGCGAGCGAGCCCCGCCCGGCTCCGCGGGGCCGCCTCTGCTCCAGCTCGTGTGCGGGAAGGCAAGCCAGGTTCTGCTGTGGTGGAAATGCTTGACTTGCTTCTGGGGTCAGCGGGGGGGCACGAGAGATGATAGTTCACAGAATAACCTGTGAACTTTCACCCCTCTATATGGAAACTTGTTTCAGGGTCAAATCCTTGTAGCCGCCTTCTTGCCACGGTCAGTGCCAGCCCTACTATTCACAACACTGCGGCCAGCGAGGCCTAGGTACGTAACATTTAAGGAGTTTTTACAGTTCTTTACATCAAAGCAGATGTTTAAACTTTCTGTTGATAAGCTTTCACCGTTTAACAACTTTTGTTAATGCTCATTTGAAAGAATGTGACGACTGCTGCTGCTAAACTGGGGGGCCAAGCGCCTTTTTCCGTTAAAATAAAGAGAGGGGAAAGCAAAACCTGTTTGTTCCATGTGGAATTTCAGAGTAGAACTTGAATGTGCAACTGCTGTGTAATGAATCAGGTGGGGAGAGGTTTTTTTTTTAGATTTAAATACGCCTGAACAGCCTGTGAATGTCATGACTAAATGTGCTTGTGTTCTGTTGGACGAGGAGGTGCCCCTGGCACAGCTGTGCCGGGATCAGTTCCCACTTCCCGAGCTGAGGAGATCTCTGGGATCAGAGCAGAGTGTTTAGAACCGGATGGTTGTCGCTTGATTAAACACATCTGTCTGCCAAGGGTCACTGCCACTTTGGGATCACCTTAGACTTTTCCTAAGTTGTTCTTTTTTGCCAAACATTGATTTGTGTCTCGTGTGTCCGCGTGAATTCCGGGTTCCACGCACTGGTTTGGGCTAAAAATCCACAGAGCTCAGGTGGATTTTTTTTTTTTTTTTAAATTGAGTCTGTGAAAAGTTGTTAGAAACATTTTTTGGAAGTTCCCACTTTTTACTTAAAATCACAGCGCTAACTTTAGGTCTTGTTTTACTTCTCTTTTTCTGGATAGGATCAGTTCTTAAGAGCAGCCCCTGTAACTGGAGGAATGGGAGCTCAGCTGATGAGGAAAATGGGCTGGAGAGAAGGAGAAGGGCTTGGGAAGAACAAGGAAGGCAGCGTTGAGCCCATCATGGTGGATTTTAAGACAGATCGAAAAGGTGAGTCCTGCCTCAGAAATGTCTTGTGGCCTCCCACCTCTCAGGCTGCCTGGAGATGGCAGAGGCCCCTGGAAGCAGGAGGTGTTTTCTGGTGGCTTCAGTGGCACGTGAACAGATTCTGGGATTTTGCCTCAGGTTTGCCAAGGCCTGGGGTCAGTCCAAAGTTTTGTCCTTGTGGAAAAGCTGCAGTGGTTGTTCTGGAGAAGGTGGCTGGAGCAGGAGCAGGGATAGAAGATGGAATAGCGGGGATCAGTTTTAGGACAGAGCTGAGAGCCCCAAAGCTGAGCTTTGTGAGTGACACACTCAGGGCTTTGGGGCTTCCCTGAGGATTCTGGTCCCTTTTTTTGTCCCTCATTTCCCTGCTGTTCATCTCCAGCTTGATCCTGCTGAAGGCATCTCTGCTCATCCTCAGGGCTGGTTCCAGAGGCAACTTTTGCCTCCACTTTACTTGGAAACCTCCCCTGTTTTCCATGGTTTCCTGTCCATGGCCACAGGAGAGAACTCACTTGGTGCAGTCCCAGGCAGTGGTGCTGCTCCTTCAGCTTGGCCACTGTGGTTTGTGTGCTGAGTGCTGATGGAGATTCTCCATCTGAAACACCTCTCCAAGTTCTGACTGCTTTAAATCCAAAATTCAGCAGTCAGGATTTCTAATTTAATTGTTCTGCTGTGCATGGAACAAAAGAACAACTCCACACTGACTGTGGGACAGATTCCTGCTGTTCTAAAGATTTCTTCTGCACCAGGAACCTTCAATCCCATCTCAGAGCAAGGGGTGGGAATACTCAGAATTTTCATTTCAAGGCCACTGGATGGATCTTGGAGCAGCCTGGGACAGTGGAAGGTGTCCCTGCCATGGCAGGGGTGGCACTGGGTGGGCTTTAAGGTCCCTTCTCACCCAGACCATTCTGGGATTTCAGGAATTGTGTTGGCTTTTGTCACTGCTCAGAACTGAGCTTGGAATGGCCAAACTCCTCATGTGTTTTTCTTTACAACCTTTCTGTGTAAAGAAAGAAATTTATTAGACACTTTTCAACATATAAAACAGTATTTTATTTTCTAAATATTAAATTTTATATTTTAATAATTATTAAAACATCTATTTTAATAAATATATATGTATATTTATAAATATGAACCAGCCCTCAATAAAATGCAGTTCCTGGTCCCAGGAAGTGACTCAGGAGGCTGCAGCTTGTTTGAAATTCCCAGCTGAGGTCCCAGAGACAGGAGGTGGAGTGGAGTGTCAGTGACTCAGCAACAGGGAGAGTTTAATGAGGAGGATGAGAATCCCTTCTTAGGTTTGGGCTTAAAATTCTGTAAAGGGGGGAAACCCTCAGCCTTTCCTTCAGGGATTGCCTCTGATGGCTTCATGGCCCTTGGAAAGGCCCTGCTTAGGGGTTGCAGGAATATTGGGATGAATGTCTGGTAAGGAGGGAAGTTTCTACCTGTAGAGCAAAAGAAACCCAAATGCCACCCACAAAAGCTGAAGGAACAGGAAGACACTGGAAGCAATTGCAGTATCTCCCTGTCTTTATTCACCAAAGCCACAGCAGGAAAACTTGAGGTAAGAAACAAAGGAATATTGAAAGGTTGAAATCTGAGAGTGGCAAAATCCATGGGGAGAAACTTGAGTTTCTCTGATGGATTGTCACTGGAATTTCAGACATTTCTGGCAATTCTTCAGTTTATTTCTTGGTCTTGTAAGATTTTCAGAAAAACAATGTTGAGCTTTGGTGTTTGCCAGTGACTCCAGGAGAGCCTGTGCTCCCTGCATCCCTTTGGGGCTGTTCATGCTCTGCTGCTTTGTTCCCAGGTGGGATGGAGGTCTCAGCTTGGGCTGCTGGAGCACTGGTAAATTCAGGGAGCACACAGGATCCGGGTCCCTGGTGTCATTCCTGCAGGAGGGGACACAGGGACATTTCTGGACAATGAGAACGGTTCTTGTGCTCCTGTGTTTGAGGCAAACTGAAGGCAGGGGATGACTCTGGTCTGCACAAAACAGTAGGAGAATGTTCTTCACTGTTGATTGTTTCTCCAAAGAGGGCATGGAAAACCAGGTTTCTATGGAAAACCAGGTTTCTATGGAAAACCAGGTGTCCTCTGGCTTGTCTAAGACTACTCAGAGTTGTCTCCTCCTGGCTGCTTCAGAGACTTCCTGGAGCCTTTGGGAAGAACATGCTGAGTGGAATGGAAGGAACAGGGTGGAGGGTTGAGAGCTGGGTGGAGTCTCCAGGTGTCCCCTCTGACCCCTGTTTGTGCTCTGCTGCTGACTCAGGAATCAGGGGGAATGGGGAATGTCAGCCTGCCTGTGTTGTTTGCAGGGCTTGTTGCTGTGGGAGAGAAGGCCCAGAAGAGGTCCGGCCATTACGTGGTGATGAAGGATCTTTCAGGTGAGATTCTTGTCTAGAATAATGCAGTTCCCAGAGGCTGGGTGGACCCTGACCCTGCAATGTCTGTGTGCCAGGGAAGCACCCGGTGTCTGCGCTGATGGAGATCTGCAACAAGAGGAGGTGGACGCCCCCCGAGTTCGTGCTGGTGGACGACAGTGGGCCTGATCACCGCAAACATTTCATCTTCAAGGTGGGTCTGGGCTGCCTGCCCCTGTGCTGCTTTCTCTGTGCCAGGGGTGAAATCCATGTTTCTGTTTGATAGAAACGCCTCACGGGGCTGGCTGAGGATGGTGGAGCCGTCTCGGTGCTGGAATGTGCAAGTCCTGTTCCTGGAAAGGCCAAACCAAGTCCCTGGAGCACTTTATTCTGGGATCCCAGGGCTGGAGCCCCTCTGGAGCCAGGCTGGGAGAGCTGGGGGTGCTCACCTGGAGGACAGAAGGCTCCAGGGAGACCTCAGAGCTCCTTGCAGGGCCTAAAGGGGCTCCAGCAGAGCTGCAGAGGGACGGGGGACAAGGCATGGAGGGGCAGGATACAGGGAATGCCTTCCCACTGCCAGAGGGCGGGGCTGGATGGGATACTGGGAATCAGGAATTGTTCCCTGGCAGGGTGGGCAGGCCCTGGCACAGGGTGCCCAAAGCAGCTGTTGCTGCCCCTGAATCCCTGGCAGTGCCCAAGGCCAGGCTGGCCACTGGGCCTTGGGACAGCCTGGGGCAGTGGAAGGTGGCCCTGCCCACGACTGGGGTTGGATGGGATGAGATTTAAGGTCCCTCCCAACCCAAAGCAAAGTGGGATGCCAGGAAATGTCTGTGCTGACAGGCAGCCAGGGGTTCTGTGTGTCCCTAAAGAGCAGCTGCCCAGACTGTGCCCGGGGCAGCCACGGCCCCCTCGCTAACCCCTGGTTCCCCCGTGCCAGGTGAGAGTCAATGGCAACGAGTACAGGCCCACCTTTGCCAGCCTTAACAAGAAGCACGCGAAAGCCACGGCGGCCACGGCGGCGCTGCAGGCCATGGGACTCGTACCAAAGGAAAGCATGGTCAATACCACCATGTTCAGGAGTGCCTCACACCGCTAAGCTTGGCTTTACTGGGACACTGGTTCTGAGCATTTTACTCTGCACAAGAAATGGTATTTGCCCCTCTCATGTTGTAAATACATCGGCGATTCCCACCTTGTAAAAACTGTACAGACACCCACAGGTTTTTTCTTTTGTACCATCCAAATGTATTTAAATCATACTTAGTTTTTGGTATGTTTATATTGTTTACATTAGTGATGTAATTATTTCTTAAACGACTAAATCAGACGACAGACTCTGGAGGCATCAGAAATCCAGACCCTTGGCTGAAGCTCCTGCAGGTCCTCTCCTGTCAGAACGTTGGCCCTTTGATACAGTTTTGTAGTGGCTGCAGAGTTCCCTGGGTCGGGGGGGTGCTGGGGACACCCGGGGGCCGTGCCCGGGCTCTGCCCCTCGGTGCCACCTGTGCCCCAGGACAGCCGGAGCCGCGGGCGCTGCCGGAGGGACGCGGAGATTGGGACACGACCCGGCCCGGCCTCCTGGTGGCCCCAGGAGGGGGACCTGGGGCTGCTCTTCCCAACCAGTGAATCCACTGCCTGATGCTGATTGTACGGATTTGTGGTTCATGTGAATTTTAAACTCTTAACAATTCTACAACTGGATCTGGGGGGAGGGAGGGGGTAGAATGATGCTTCAATTGTTGTACCCAACTTGGTCAATAAAGCAGCACAAGTTCATAATCTTCACCCCTGGTCGGTAAACAGTAATTCCAATGGATGCCAAACCAGGAAACAGGAATTTGAACACGCCAAAATGCCTTCTGCAACAAACACACACCATACAGAAGTGGCTTTGTGAGGATTCTCAACAGCCATTGGGATGGCAGGAGCAGGTCTGGTTATTTTTGTTTGCTTTGAACTTTTACAAAATAACTCCTTGGGATGAAATGTTTCCGTAAGGATCCTCTGCTCTCAAGGAGCCTGATCCAGAGTTTGGGCAGTTGGACAGTGGAGAGGATGTAGAAAGATTTTCCTGCTTTTTATTTTATTTTTTATTTAAGAAGCATTAGTCTTTGATCTGTGTGCACGTGGGATTGGAAGGGGCAGTGCACCCTCCCTGAGGCATCTGAGTTAGGAGCAGGCTGCCAGGATTTCTGCACTGGGGTCGTTCAGGTGCTTGTCCCAGACAAGTCTTTGTGAGGTGTGAACCTGAGCTGGGTTTGGGGACAGAACAAACCCAGCCAGGCTGCTCAGGTGAGGGACCCTTTGGCCATGGGTCCATGGAGCTGAGGAATTCCTGGTACCTGGAGCCGTGTGGATCCCGTCAGTGTCACAGAACATGGAGTCTCCTTGCTCTGCAGGGACAAGGGTTGGTGTTTCCTGTGCAGGGAATTGGGGTTGGTTTGGAGACAGAAAAGCCCCTCTCAGTCTGTCCAAGCGCTCTGGAAATGCTTCAGTTGATCTTCATTTCATGGACGTTGTTGTCTTGAATTAAACTTTTTTCCCTTTGGCATCTTGCCTTGGTCTCTCACTAAATGTGTGGAGCTTGTCTTGCAAACTGCTTGGGAGGTGTGAAAACCCCAGGAGATCTGGGAGGAGGCACCCTCAGGGGGCTGGGGGGTGTCTGGCTCCAGCCCGGGGCTGGGAGCAGCTCCCACCACACTCAGTGGCTTGGCAGAGCTCAAACCTCACAGCTGCTGAGGATTCTTCAATCCATGCTCTCCATGGCAGCTCAGAATTCACAGCTGGACACGATCAAATCTGGGAATGTACAAGCCCCTCTACTTGTTTTGTTCCTTTTTCTGTAATCCCTGTTTCCCATGCAGAAGGTAAAGAACTGAGTTCTCTCCCAGCAGCAGAGAAATCAGTTCCACTAAAGACTCCATTTGAAAAATAACTATTAGGAAAGGTCTGGGTTTCATGGCTTAAAGCTGGGGGGGTCTGTGTGTTCCCTAGAGCCACATATCCTTCAGGAGCAGCCCTGCATCCTGGAGCAGGGAGCAGCTGGGATTTGCTCCTGGGGCTGACAGGTCACAGCAGTTCGTAAAGCAATAATTAATCACCAGGAATTCCAGCAGAGCTGCATCCCTGCTGGATCCCCGGGGCAGGACACTGCCCCTGCTGTGGACAGAAAGGGTCTGGGGGCAGAGGAGGCTTTTGCTGGCCCAGGCTCAGGGGCTGCTCCGTGCCCATGTGTAGTTTGCAGGGCTCTGCTCGGTGATCCCAGACCCCGAGGGCAGCAGCAGGGGAGGCTGAGCTTTGCTGCCCACGGCTTCATTTCCAGTAAGAAACACCAGATCACAGAAATATGGCTGGAGAGCACAAACATGACTTGGTTCTACTTCCCACTCAGCTTTGGTGTTCCCTGCTGCAGGAATGTGCTCAGCCAAGAGCTGTGGAAAAGTGACACACGCCCCAAAAGGCCTGGGACCCCTCTACCTGCAGGGAAACCCTCAGAGCACCTGGTCACACCTGCTCCTCTTTCTCTGTCTATGATCCATGGAATCCCTGAGGCTGGAAAAGCCCTCCCAGCCCATGGAGTCCCAGCTGGGCCCCATGCCCACCTTGTCCCCAACCCACGGTACTGAGTGCCACCTCCAGGGGACACCTGCAAGGATGGGCACTGCAAAGCTCCCTGGAGGTGCCAAGGCCTGAGCACTCTTTCCTCCCACTCAGGTGCTGCAGCCATTTGACTCCCCGCCTTGTTCCCCTCCAGGCTGTGGTTTGTAAGCCCGGGGTGGGTGTGGGAGCTCTGCTGAGAAGCTCTGGGGCCCTCTGACCTCCACTCCTCCCCGTGGAATTTGAAGATGACCCCAACCCAAGAGGTGCCACACACCAAGGTGCAGCTACCGAGGGTGGGAGGGGGCTGTGAACAGTCTGGGAAGGGGTTTTGCCAAGCTTTCCACCCATCCATAGGATCCCAGAAGGTTTGGGCTGGAAGGGACCTTAAAGCTCGTCTGGTTCCTATCCCCTGCCTGGAGGGGGGGGGGTTTCTAGTTCCAACCTGGTTATGAGTTCCTGCCCCAGGCAGGAGCAGAAATTCCATGCTTGGAACAGAAGGTGTGTGTGTGTGTGTGTGTGTGTGTGTGTGTGTGTGTGTGTGGGGAAGACCAACCTGCCAGGGGCAAACCAGACCAATAAAACCACGTTTTATTTAAAAAGCACTCTCTACAATAAAAAAGGAGATGTCCAAGCCTTTCCCCTCCTTTCCTTCAAAGCCCTTGGAAGTGTTCCTGTGCAGCAGTTGTGTGGGGTGTCCCTCCCACCGTGCCCCAAGCTCAGCACCTGCAGCCCTGGGAGGGAGCGTCCTGCTCCATGGACCAGCAGCATTCCTAGGCCTTCCAGGTGTAGGTGTAATCCTTCATTTCCAGCAAGCGGATGGAGGATTTCCCCAGAGTCGGACACTGACTCAGCTGATCCAAAGTCTTGGGATGCAGCCCGCAGGCAGGCAGGTCCTGCTGCACATCCTCCTGTGGAGGGCACACACAGGGAATGAGGGTTGCTGGGGGAAGTGCCTGTAGCTCCAGCAAGCGCTGGGACCCCGCTGGGGCGCTCCCCATTACCCCACTGCTCAGGGAGGACGAGCCCCAGGGCCGCAGGGGGTGATCCCGGCTATTCCGGTGCCAAGCCCTGCGAAGGGAAGGTCCCGGTCTGCGCTCCCCGCCCCCGGGCGGGGCCGAGGGTGTGTCCTCACCTGGGCCGGGGCCGGGCGGGTGTTGAAGGCGGCGCTGGGCTCGTGGGGGCTGAGCAGGGCGCGGAAGGCGCCGCGCTGCGCCGGGCCCAGCACCAGCGTCAGGGCGTGCAGGGCGTGCGGCAGGACGGGCCCCAGCACCTCCAGGCTGAACACGTCCTCAAAGCCGCCCTGCACCCGGGCACGGCCGCTGACAGTCCGAGCCTGAGGGCAGAACACCGCGGTTAGTGCTGCACACACCACAGCCAGGACGAGCTCTCACCGGCTCTGACACCGCAGTGCCACAGGCCCACTGAAAATAGAAACACTTCTCAATATTGTCCACTCCCTGTGCAATGCATGAGGTTTTACTGTCCCTGTAACAACTCCTAAAATGTACCCCCTGGACTGCAGGAATGCTGTAGGAATTGGGAAGGGAAGTGCACAAGAACAGGATGAACTTCTCTGGTGGAACAAGTAGCTCATCCTCTTCTTACTGGGAAGAAATTTGGGTTAGATATAGGGAAAGAATTCTTGGCTGTAGGGTGAGGAAGCCCTGGCACAGCTGTGGCTGCCTCTGGATCCCTGGAAGTGTCCAAGGCCGGGTTGGACAAGCCTTGGAACAACCTGGGATAGGGGAAGGTGTCCCTGGCCATGGCAGGGGTTGGGACTGGGATGATCCTGAAGGTCCCTCCCAATCCAAACCATTCCCTGCAGGAACAGAAGGTGAGCTGTGGCTCAGGCGCTCCTCGTGCAAGGGGCTGGGATAGTCTGAGACCCCATAAGATCTGGGGAGAATCTTAACAACATTTTCCCTCTGGGCAGCTCTGCACAGCCTCTTGTCTCTCGGGAGGTGAGGAAAGGGAAGGCTGGGATTCCAGTTCAGTGCAGGGATGTGTTGTAGGGATTCAGGAACAGGCTGTGCCTGCAGACAAAATGCTGACTCAGGCTTTAGCCACAAAAATCCCGTTGTGCTGCCTGAGGGAAAGGTCACCCAGTCAGGCTCTGATCCCCTGGGTAAGGAAATCGCTTCCTCCCCCTTCCTGGAGCCAGCTGTGTCCCTCACCTTGAGCGTCTGCATGGTCCCGCCCCGGAAGGCCACCGGGGACAGCAGCGTCGGGGGCAGCCCCGCCTGCGGCCCCGCCACGGCCACCAGGCTGCGGCAGCTGATCAGGAAGTTGAGCAGCGTGAAGGTGTTGCTGCCTCGCACCAGCACCAGCGACTCGGGTCTGTGATCCACCTGCACCTCGTGCTTCTCCTTGCGCCTGGGAGCTGAGTCAAGGGAAAACACGGCGCAGTGGGAAGCATCCATGTGCAAAAAGCTGGAGCAGTGAGCCCCCCCACACTCCATGTGACCAAAATCCCCAAAACCAAACCCCACCCAGCTTTACCGTTCTCAAAAACTTCTACAGAACCTAAATGTGAACCACAGCACTGTAACAGCTGCAGGGTTTTCTGCAGGGTTTTTGGGTGTCACACATCTGGAAGATCAAAGGAAGGATACAGTTGGATAGAAATAGCATCTGGTTTCTTCACCTTGTCTTGGACTCCCATCTCCTCGAGCCAAGAGAAGCTTCCATCATCATCATCATCGCTGGGAGCTGGTTCCCTGGAGACACAGGATGAGTGTTAGGAGGGCAGTGCCTCTGAGGAAGGTTTTCCAAATGGACTGTGCAGGAGCCTTGAATTCCAGCACAGCACAACTGTGGGAAATGGAAAGACAAAAACTTCCACAGATTCAGGAGGGTTTGATCTGCAGCCTTGGAAGGAGCTTGGACTGATGTAAAAATAAAGTATATTATTAAGTAGAATAACAGACATTAAGAACAAAGAACAGACATTAAGTAGAAAAATCATAAACTTATTTTCTATCGTTGTAAGTAAGAATATGCCTTAAGTAAGTGAGAAACTATTGCTAAGATGGTGAAGGGTTTATAATGTAAGGGTGTTGTTGTATAGAGTAACTAAGAGTTTAGAAGTTATAATAGAAGCATATGTGTGTACGTGAGTTAGAAACCCATTAGATAAAAGTATCTGCAGTGCAGTACAAGTAAGCAAAGGTGATAGGTTAGAAAAGCAAAATAAATCCTGTAGCAACTGTCTATTGGGTTAGAAAGTTCTATATTGCCTTGTAACAAAGAAACTTGTGACTGCTTTGAGCTACGGCCGAATGCTTGCTCCTCTAAAATCTCAGGGCCTCTGAGATGGTGTTTATCTGAGCAATAAACTGTTCTTTGCCCCACGCTGGTCCCATCCCTTTATTACAAACACCGACAATGATACACAACATTGTTACTTACCCTGCATCCTCCACGCTGCTGCCCCCTCCGAGGCCCTCCGCGCTCTCTGTTTCCAAACTCCCCTCAGAGCTTTTCTGTTTCCTGCTTCTACTTTCCTCGAGCAAAGGTAAGGAGAACTCTATGCCTGGGGCGGAGGAAAGGCAGCAGTGAGGGGCTCTGTGCCAGCCCTGCCCCGTGCCCGCGCCGCGGCCCCGCTGCGCTTACCCTCGCTGCGCATGGCCTCGCGCAGGCCGCGCGTGGTGGGCGCNTTAAGCTCAAACCCAAACCATGCCACAACTCTGTGATTAATTAAAATCTCCTTGCGTTACTCTTACCCAGCCCATCAGTAATTTGGCTGCACTTACCAGTCACTCATGAGCACTTGCTGCAAGGCCTCGTCCTGTGCCCAAGGACAGGCCTTTCCAGCCATCCTCCTGTCTGCCCCGAGGCGGGGGAACAGCGGCAGCCAGGGCAGCGAGGGGTGCAGCCAGTAGACGAGGCTCTGCTGGAAGGCACAGCGCAGCTCCGAGCACAGCCGCGGCTCCTGCGGGTCCCAGAGGGTTTGAGGGGCACAGCAAAGCTGCCACCAACAAAGCTGCAGCCCCAGGCACCCGCCCAGCCCTCACCTGCACGCTCTGGGGCAAGCTGGTTTCTGCAGCTCTGCAGTGCTGAGCAAAACCCTGTGCCTCCTCCTGTGCTTTCAGGTGTTCTGCCCAGGTGAAGGGCTGGGAGGACATGAAGAGAACCCGTGTTTTAATACTCCAGTCTGCAGGGAATTCCTGTCTTGGTGAGGAGGGACCTTTGGGTGCAGCAAGGGGTGAATGAAGGTCCTGAGCAAACAGAAACAGCATCAGTTAACTCGCAGAAAATTAAACCTGTTCACAGGCTGAACCAAAGGCACACATTATTTTATATATTATTATATTATTTATTCTATTATTATTTCATATTTCTATTATTATATCATAATATTATTTATTATAAGATTTATATATTATTATTTTGATTATTTTACTCAGTACCAGATTCTAACGAAAACACTCCATTCTATTGCCCATAAAACCACATGAGAGGGCTTGCACTCATGAGTCCTTCCAACAGCATAAACTAGGAACAAATAAGAGGATAAATGATTAAAACAAAAAAGCCCTGAGCCTGATGTTTATGAAGACAAGAATTCCCATGCCAAAATGGTTATTTCATTTCATCCTCTCCTGGTGACTCTAAGGTCACATGCCAAAAAAAGCCCTGGGCACTCCCAAGACAGTTTGTTCTCTATTTTCTATCCTTCTAATTTAGATTGAGATTCAGTTTCTGTACCTAGAACAACATTAGAGAATGCCTATCGAAACTCTGTTTCAATTTCAAGGGCTGGTTTTCAGGAATTCTTGCTTTCTTATGTGCCTGATGAAGTGCTCCATTTCTGAAGCTGAAAACCAGACTGCAGGAGCTATCTGATGAAGAACATCCTCATCTCAACTACAAGTAAAACTAAGAAACAGTAAAATTATAGTTAGGAAAACTGAAAGACAACAACCTCTGTCCATGGAACTACAACAGCAGTGAGGTCAGGCAGAAGGCTGGGTTTAAAAGACCGTCACCAGAACAGGAAACATTAATGTAAGAAATTTCCTTGAATACGGACATTTCAGTACATTCTTTTATGCAGAGATGGGCCAGCAAATACCAAGTGAAACAGTTTCAGCTTCCTGAGTGCCCTGAGAACAGCTGGAACCTTTTCAGCAGCGTGTGGTTTCATACCTGGCTTAGGGCGAGGATGTCGGAACTTTCAGCAGGCTCCGCTCTCCCGGGGGGCTTCTCTTCACAGGCCGGCTCTAAAAACTGAATGAAAGAGCAGCATAAGGCACAGCACAAAGGAAGCACCGGGCTGATAATTTTAAAAAACTGTCCTTGCAGTGACATCTCCCGAGTGATCCTCAGCACCCCGGGCTGCAAACAAACCCCGCTCGGAGCGAGCACAAGACCCGCACCCAGCGCTGAGCAGCAGCCCGAGCCCAGCAGGGCCTTGGAGGAGGCGGGGGCGAGTCCGGGGCTGCCTTGGAAAGGGGCTGAGGGCGAGGGCTGAGAATGATGTCTGAGAGTGATGTCTGAGGGCTGAGAGTGATGTCTGAGGGCTGAATGTGGTGGCTGAGGGCTGAGAGCTCAGGGCAATGGCTGAGGGCTGAGAGCGGAGGACCCCGCTGCCGGGGCTCGGTCCCACCTGCCNCAACCCTGCCCCCCTACTCCCTCGTTTTTATAGTCTCTGATGTTTCTGGTTGACGTAAGCTCTTTAAGGTGTCCTTGCTTCTGCGCAGCTCGTTGCTAGGGTCGTCTTCTTCTTTCTGGTGGTCGTCAGGAGGACGGCTCCTTATCTTCTTCGCAAATTGCCTTCTGGCCTAAAAGTTAACTCAAGCATATTTGGTTATACAGTTTGCAGTGCTAAGTTTCATTGTGCAATTTCTAATCTACTGTTCTTTGGTTTCACCTCCCCCCTTTGCAGCTGGGAGACCTTGAAAACTTTCTAGTTGGCCGGAATCTTTATCTATTTCTTTCAGTGCTCGTTTTGATGAACAAGGGCCTATTATTCATTACATTGTTCTCATCTTTTTAAACTTTTAGATTTGTTTTCTGTGATCTTCTTTTATTTGGAAACATTGAAGAAAACTGAGCAACATCAGGGAAAAACCAGCAGCTGGGTCCAAGGCTTCAGAATGGGTGTGGAACTCCCGGAGGCCTCACTCGCTTCAGCCGTGCACAAAAGCACCTCTCCTTTCCGAGCTGCATGGCAGCACACAAGGAGTAAAATCAGAGTTCCTCCTCATTTCCTAGGCTTGCCGTGCATCGTTTATCCAGAACCTCCTCCAAGTGCAGTGAGTGACAGGAGACAGATCAAGTGTGGCTCTGGATAATCTGTTTTCTCTCAGATTTTCCCACTGACACAGCTTTGAAGTGGCCATGTCCATGGTTTGAGTGATCCACAGTGAAAACGAGCAACACGTCTGAAAGAGAAGAAGTATTTTTGCTCTCGAATTACAGCATGTAGGGAGGCACATGCTTTGAGGAAAGCAAAATGCAGTTCCTTCCCCACTGCTGACTTTCAGACGGGCCACAATCATGGATAATGCTGGAGAGACAGACCTGGGCTGTACTGAGGTTAAAAGAGGGGAAATGAACGTGCACAGCACAGGGAGATACCAAAGGTAACAAGCTACACAAAATGCCTCAAACATCTGACTCACACAATTCCACCAGCTTGGGGATTTACCAGGTTTGCTGCCTTAGTGCTGAAATGAAGGGAGAGAGCTGGGGGAAACTCCTGCTGTCAGTACCACGTCCTTCCCACCTGGCACCCTTGCCAACCTCGATAGTTTTCCTGTCCTTCAACTGAATAACAATTTAAAATGTGGATTAAGATCTTTAAGTGTAGCATTCAGTCTCAGTGCAGTCAAAAGCAAAAGGCAACTATAAAAGTAACTACTGGTAGGGGTTGGAGACAAAAAGACTAATAAAACCATCTTTTTTTCCCTCTTTAATTTCTTAGGGTTGGAAACCAACAGCGACTGAGTTTGCCTGTAGATGTTTCTGACATTTTTAAGTGCAGCAGGGCAGACAAGATTTTTATGTCAAGGCTGCTTCTTTAGAAGCTGCTGATGGGAACATTCTGCTCAAGGGAATTTAAAAACCCTGAAGTCATGGAAGCTTCCGAGACCATTTGAGCTGAGGTACAAAGAATGTTTAAATTCTGTTTACTGCCTGCAAGTGTACACTGATTTACTCCACAAATACATTTCTTTATCTTCCCCAGGCTGAGAAATCAGATGTTGTGTGTCAGAACTGGATGACTTGTCTCTTTCTTGCTTGATTCTTCTGAACTATTTCCATAGAAACTTTGGCTTCATACAATGGGATCGGTTCATCCAGCTGAGGCCTGAAATGAAACAGTAAAAAGTGCTGGTGAGCACACTCAGACCACCAGAAATATCACAGAACAGACTTGACTTCACTGTGTCAACCTCCCTCCTCAAACAAAGTAACAGTTTTATGGCTTTGCTCCAGTGCACAGAAAAAGGGAAAAGCCCCAAAGCAAACAAGAGCCACAAGTGAATGAAAAGAGATCCTTCTTGCAGGGGAAAAAAGGGGGTTGTGGGGAGGGTTCTGTTCAACAGCAGTTGTTATCCTGCTTTAAGAGAAGGGATCTTCCATTCCCACCTTATTATGGGAGCCTTCCTGTCTCCTGAAGTTCTGCTCAGGAGTGTTAGTCCTGGCAAGAGTTTTCTACTTCTAATACTGAATTTAAAAACCCACAAAAATCTCCTCATCTCTCACCTGAAAATGCTATTTGATAATTTATCCATGATATCTTCCAGGATGGGTATCCAAGAGGACTGTTAAGGAACAATAGAGCTGGAGAGAAATCTCTTTAAAATCACATTTGCTGGTCACAGCCCTGTACTGATACAAACTCAGCAAGATCAAGGGAAAAGGAAAATGAGCCTCAATTCCAGGCTTGAGATCAGATCTTTGCACTTGTTTCTATATCAGAAACCTCCTTTCCTGAAATAGGATGCAGAAATGAAATATGGGATATTTCAATTATTTCAATATGAAAATCTTCAGTATTTGAATATGAAATACAAGTGCAGCCTGCACTAGTACAACATCAATCAATCATTAATCAATGGCATTTTTTGTGCAGAATGAAGAGAACAGATTTTGGGACCAGGTAGCTGTTGTGACTGTTCATACAGGTACCTGATAAAAAGCCAAAATGAAGTTGGGAACTCAGCAGAGGCTGGAAATTCTTGGAGCACACTGCCATGTGAGGGGCCTGTGTGATAAAGACCACCAGCCAAGACAACACAACACACGGGGCTGTATTCAGTCTTTGTATGAAACTCAAACAACAAGGTTCATCCTTCATTGTAAGGGCAATCAGGCTGATACTTGAAGCTCAGGTTCCTTTAAAAAGTGATCAATTTGTGATTTCTTCAGATGACAGTAATGCCAGATGCTCCAGAATTTCACAAGATACACAAGTTCCTAAAGCCAAAAGCACCCAAACCTTCCAGGGCTGAAAAGGTCCTGCCCAGAGATCTCAGTCCAGCTGCATCAGCCCAAATGTAGGAGCTATTCCTTTTCCTGTTCCCAGCCCACATTGTCCCTCCATAAATTTCAGGTACAAAACAAATCAGTACATTTTCTGTACATAATATTTCTGTACATTGCAAATAAAGGAAAAGTTAGGAGGCCAAAACACTTCCACTTTTGCAGTGAACATGAGTGCATTAAGTTTACAGGTGAGGCATCTAATGCCCAAAAGCACAGCAAGCAAAAAAAAAACCCAAAATGCCACTTGCATAAAATAAAAACATATAGAATCAAATCTTCAATTAATTGCTTCAATAATTAATCAAAATACTGCATTTTCAAGGGCAGGTTGGACACTGGGGCTTGGAGCAGCCTGGGACAGTGGAAGGTGTCCCTGCCATGGCAGGGGTGGGGTGAGATGAGCTTTAAGGTCCTTCCCACCAAACCAGTCTGGGATTCCATGATGTATTTAAAAGGAATGCAGAAAATACTTTAAAACCTGAGTGTCTCTTATATGTTATATGAGAACCTCTCAGTGGGATTTCCCAGTTGTATTTTCACTCCTTTGAGCAGTGAGAATTCCACAGCACCACCAAAGGATATTGAGATACTTCCCCTGCTGTACATTGGACAAGTTCCAGATCTCATCGTTCAGGAACGACACTGTGGCTCCCTTAAGGAACAAGGAATGGCTGTCTGGAGGATCCAGCTGAAGCACATTGAAGAAAAATGTTATTTAGTTACATTTTAAATGTTATTTTAGTTACATTTTTTATACAAAAATAAAGGTTAAATGGTTATTTTATAGAGATGGTTAAACCAAACAAAAAACACCCCTTGCCCACTCTTAAAAGAGAGGAAACTCCTAACACTGACAGGTTGAAACAACAGTTTTATGTGTCTGTATGTCTGTTTTCTGTGGGACAAACCTCCCTGCCACAGATATCTTTACCTGCAGGTTCCTTTCCGTCGTTATCCAGCGTCCCCCAACCCCCAGCAGAGTGATGATGTCGTGCTTGTGAGGCAGCAGCTGGGATTTGGAAGCTGGTTCATCTTCAGCACTGTATAACCTCACTGGGGAGACAGAATAAATTCCTCTGAGCTCAGGAGGAAATGTGGAAAATCCAACAGGTATTTATTTCCACACCTTTAAGTGGAACTCTAAGGTTTTCGGTTGTTTCAGCTAAAAATCATTGAAAACTCTGAATTTATTATTTAATTTATACCCTAAGTATTTTATATATTATTTTACTTTATATTATTTATATTTATATTATTTNNNNATGTACGTTATAATGTATATACAATATATAACAATAGTAATATATATAATATCTAGTATAAGAATATGTAATAATATTTTATTTACATAACTCTGAATAGTAACCTCAGAGTTTTGACCCATTAGAGGTGGTTTCCAGTAGAGGTTGACAGGCTGTTAATTAGGGTTAATTTCTGTATTCAAACAAGGCAGCATAACTCCGATGTCACAGCTCTACTCTTTAGAGCCATTTTTAATTTCCAGTTTCAAAGAGAGGAATATTTCAGCCCCGTTTAGCACTGACTGGGAGGTGCTGGCAGCAGTGGTGACAGAGGAGCTCTGTGGAATAATGAGACGCGATTGCCAAGGAGGCAGGAACTGCTCCCGCGTACCTCCGGCATCCAGCACGATGTCCACGCCCAGCCCGCCCGTCTCCTCCAGGCAGCTCTCGGCCACGTCAATCTTCCCGTGGGACACGTCGATCACTCGGGCTGCCAGAGCAGGACAGCAGCAAAAACCACTTCAGATCCATGGAAATGGAGTTTAGGTGCTCAGAACTCAGAGCTCAGATCCCGAGCAGCACACGCACTTTCTGCTCTCTGCAGGTACCACAAACACGTTTGCAGCTACACCCCAAAAACCTGGCACATCTTTTTGTTTTTTTCATTTTCAACACAGTGCAAAATCAACACTCAAAGTATGAATGTAGAAGTTAATTAATGAGTTTGTTGGCCCAAAAGGATAAAACGTGGCACTCTAAGGTTAGAAAATCTTCTCTAAGTTCATTCTTTGCTATTCTTGTCCAAGTCCTGGCTCTCTGGGTCTTTAATTAAATGTTTAGATGAAGGATTTACATCTGCTCTTGAAATATTACTGAACTGAAAGCCACCAACACATTTTCCTGTCCTGGCATCTCTGATGCCCTGTTTATGGTTGGTTATAAAGATGAACCACAGAATCAGGAATGAGAGAATCCTGGAATGGTTTGGGTTGGGAGGGACCTTAAGGATCACCTCCCACCACTGCCATGGCAGGGACACCTCCCACTGTCCCAGCTGCTCCCAGCCCCAGTGTCCAACCTGGCCTTGGGCACTGCCAGGGATCCAGGGGCAGCCCCAGCTGCTCTGGGAATTCCATCCCAGCCCCTGCCCACCCTGCCAGGGAACAATTCCTAATTCCCAAGATCCCATCCAGCCCTGCTCTCTTTCAGGTAAAAGCCATTTTTAATATTATAACAATAACACAGAGAAGGAGCAGCCACAGGTTTTGTTACATCATTATGAGGTAGAACAAACATTTATAAACTAAACAGGCTGAAGACCTCACAGCAAAATGAGACCTGAAAGAACATCAAACAAATTAGAGACCTGAGCTCTGATCTGCACTCACCCACCAAAGGCTGCCGCACTCCTGGAGTGTGATCCCAGCAACAGGGAGGGAAGGAAGGAGGGAGGGAAGAAAAAATGCAAGGAGCTGGTCATTAAGGATATTAACAAATCATCCATAAATGCCTTGGCTTTAGTTCCTTTTGTCTCTTCAAATCCCCAATCTAATCATAGGATGCATTCAAATCCCAAGTCATTTCCTCTTTTTTTTCACTGAAGTCAAATGATTTCACTGGAGAGAACACACAGTCAAAATTTACTAAAGATGGGATAATAATTAATTATTAATGATAGTCACATTCCCTATATGCAAATAAGCCCACATAACATCCTTTTCTTCTTAGTTTCCTTCAGTCAAGAAGTTAAAATGTTTTCCTTACCAGGGCAATTTGACATGGTATTATTTCTGCAAATAATTTCACTTTTTGAAAATAATTCTGGTTTCATAGACCCAAAGCCCGGCGATCAAAAAAAAAAAGGCCACAGTTCCACCAGTTTGACTATCTTTTGATTTCTATATAGCAAAAATGTCCAGTTTTGTTCCTTAACTCAGTACAATAGTTCAAAGAGTACTTATCAAAATCCTGGTCAACTTCCTTCCTAAAAAATGCTGGAAAAAAATCTCACCACTGTGGAAAAGGCCAAGCAACAAACTGTAATATAACTTTCCATAATCCTTTGTCATTTATGTATTTCTCACAAAATACTGGTAAATGAGTTCAGTTTCTTCTGCTGTGACTTGCACAACTTTCAAAGTAACATTTTTCTGCCTGGCAAAACTTCAGTTTCTCTCCTCCTCCACTGCTGGGAGGCACAGAAACACCAGGATTCCACAGCCTGTTCCCAGAGTTTGCTCTGGGGGGCTCTAAGCAGAGGCATCCCCTGAGAGCTCAGTGTTGGTGGCACAGAATAAAACCTCACAAAGCAAACTAAAAGAAAAGCAGGAGGTGCCCTTGGGAGCAGAGGAAATATCTGAGTATGTATAGATGCTTTTCCTTGGGTTCTCTAACAGAAACTCATCCCATTGCTTATGGAATATTCTGTCTCCAGCCTGAAACACAGGCATGACAATGTCAAAATTTGTTAAAATCCCCTCCTTCACTCTATTCTAACTTTTACTCCAGAGATTACTAAAGGCAAAAAAAAAGCCCCATCCTGTTGGTATAAATACAAATCCTGAAACATTACCAGGAACTTCTACTTCAGGCACTGGAATCACATAAATTAACAAACAAATCAGAAAGTCTGAACATTTTTAAAAGCTTTTTGCTTTTGCACTCAAACTGTTTCTCTCTTTAATGCTGTACCCCGGTTCTATTTATTTGAAATAAAGTTGCAGTTATCATTTTTCCCCCTCAGCCATTCCAGGAAGCTTGGTATGCTCAACAATGATAACACAAACTGCTGCTCACTGAAAACTGCCAAAAACTAACCAAAAACCCACTGAACAAGCACAAAACTGAAAATTCTCCACCCACACACACAAGAAGCCACTTAGAGCTTGGGTTACTTAGGATCTATTTGACATTAACATTCAAAGAACTTAAAAATGCTGTAAAAAGTAACTCAGGACTGTGAGAATAAAATTGCCAAATCCTTTCCTAGCTCATTAATTTTTCATATAATTAGCAAACTATACCCATAAAATGTTACAAAAGGATGTTTTAGGTCTTCAGTATTTCCTCTTTGGCCCTGTAACAGCTGGTGCAACAAGGCTCTGCATGGCAACAGCATTCCCAAAAATCTTCCAGTTCTGATGTCTGTCACAACTGCTAGTGCAGTAAAATATATAAACAGAGAGACAGTAAAAAAGGCTGCTGAAATCAGGAAAAAATAGGGGTTTTTGGGTCAAATTGCAAAAAAAAAGTGTTGCTATCAAGCTCCAGAGAAATCAGTCTGGTAGGTGCTGCAGTGGCAGCCCTGGGGTGCTTTGGTGGGTGCAGCTGTAACCATGCAGATGGGGCTGCACAAGGCTCCCCCCAAAGGCATCTCACAGTTCTGTAACTCCAGTGAATGCCAACGAAAATCATACTCTGAAAAATAAACCTGGCAATCACACTGCAGCACTTGGTATTTGCAGGAGGAAGTAGCAGGTACCACTTTTAACCTTTTGCTGCAATCCAGCCAGACTGAGAAGCCATCCTTTATTTTAAAACTGTCAGAATAATGGAATATTCCACTTTCCTTCACAAAACACCACCAAAATTTTGGTCAGAAAAGATGCCAGCAGCCCCTACAGAGAGTATCTTCTCATGTTATTTTCAGAGGAAAAAAAAAACCCAAACTTGAAGTATCAAAGAGAGAAGTCAGGGAAGAATGCAAGTGCTGTGTGTGAGGCCAAGCTCCTTTAGAAAGGAGAATGCAGAGCCTGTGCATGTCCAGCTCCAGCTGTGGCAGTACCTGACACTTGATTAAACATTTGTAGGAGTAATCTGAGGCTGCTGCGTGCTGGGTGTCAGGTGTGTGAGCTCTGGCACACACTGGGGTAGTGGTGAGTCAGCAAACCTTCCTTCCACAGCAACCACTTCATCACATGGAAAGATTTCCTGAGCACTTAGGCCAAAAGCCAGCACTCAGCACTACTGGGAAGTACTGCCAGTCATTACAACTGAAATGGAGAATTAAAATGCCATTAAGTACACCTAAACCAGAAATTAAATACCTGTGGAGCACAGAACAAACCTGAAAACTATATAATTAGACTGTTTATCAATTTGTATTTAATTTTTACAGAAGTAAGTCTCTAGACCCGACAGAAAAATATTTTGAGACACTCTTTAGGCCAAACTTCAGCACTGAAGGATAAAACTCACCCCCAGCAGGTCTGAGCCTCTCCAGGTACTGCTTGTCCTCCAGGCTGTGGGCAGTGGAGATGACTTTGGCCCCTCTGTGTTGGGCCAGCTGAATCGCGATGGTACCGAACGGCTGAGGAGGGAAAAGCAGGGTCATTGATTCATTCATTCATTTATTTATTTACACCAACCATTTGATGTTGTTTAAGAACAATTATATTGTAAAGGCCAGTCAGGAGAATACCCAGAAATGAACTTACTCCTGCAAAAAAACCCACAGCTGAACCAAGAATTGAATATTCACAGATCTGCTTCTGTCCTAAGTGAGGCCAAAACAACTCTTCAGTGACTGGGAAGCTCTGAATGAACTTTCAGTCAGTAACTGGTTCTTGTCTTCAACAAAATAGCTCAGATTCTACTTTAATTACCATAGTCACCTTCACTGCAGTTGGAACTCAGAGCTTGAAGGGAGAAAAGCTCCAAGGAAAAAACCCCAGCCATGTTTATATTACAGAACCTCGGCTGAGGGAGCCCCACATCTTCATTAGCACTAAGAACTGCAAGATGCAAATCAAATTATTTATATCCAAGAAAAGGTAAAAAGCAGAGGTGGGAGAGGACTAAAAAATAAGGCATTTTCCTGCAGTTATCCCTGAGGACTCAGGGCAAAACTGTGTCACTGTAGGACACCAGAACACCCTCCCTCTCTGCACCCCCACACTCCAGGCAGGACAATATTCCTGGTCAGGATCTCACATGGGAAAGCCTATCGGATTCATGGCGATCCCCAACGTGGGAAGAGTGATTGGCATCTGATGCTATTGGTTTAGAAGTGTTGAACAACTGTTTTATTAAAGCTATACTATATTACATTAATATCCTATTTTAAAGAGATACTATACTATACTACATATTTATTTACTATATTATACTTACTTACTATCACTACCTAGAAAAACCTGTGACTCTCTGCTGAGAGTCTGGACACAGCTGGATCTAACTGGTCTATGAATCCAAATAACTATCACTAGAATCCAATCAAGCAATCACCTTGGGTAAACAATCTCTTAATACATTCCACATGGGCACAAACACAGGAGTAGAGGTAAGAATTGTTTTCTCTTCTTCTCTCTGTGCTTCTCCAGGAAAAATCCTGAGAGAGAGAATTCTGTCTGTCTGTTCAGAGAATGTGAATGCCACCAAAGCCCTTCCTGCAAACCCATGAAATGAAGGGCACTGCCAGCACTCCCTGGTGAGCCCAGAAATGCAGGGCCTGTGTGCTAAGGGACATTTGTGCAGGGGGAATCTGTGACACTGCCCTGCTGCTACTCACACTTGCTCCATCCAGGATGAGGACACTTGTGCCAGGGGACACCTGGGCCAGGTAGTGCAGGGCCGTGTACGCGCGGAGCCCGTCCCGGACCGTCCCGGCAGCCTCCGCCCAACAGACCTTCTCTGGCTTGTGAACTGAGGGGACAAACACCAACAAACACACCAACAAACACACCAACAAACACACAAAAGAGATGGTAAAAACCCCAGCAAAATCCCTGGGGCTTATTTAGCAAAACCTGTCACAGTGAGTCAGGAAGGCTCCACCTGCAAACACATCAACACCACTGACTCCTGTTTCCCTCTCAAATTAAGAAGCCATGGAAAGGATATTTTGCCATATTTTACACAATTAAATTAGGGATTCAATTTTGATATAACCAAGTTTAAGGGAGCCACCTCATAACTACTCAGCTGGAATTCATGGCCAGTCACAGAAATAACACAACCCAAACTTAGATTTTTAGAATCCCAGGATGGTTTGGGTTGTTCCAACCTCAAGCCCATCCAGTGCCACCCCTTCCACTGTCCCAGGCTGCTCCAAGCCCCAGTGTCCAACCTGGCCCTGGACACTTCCAGGGATCCAGGGGCAGCCACAGTTTCTTTGGGAAGAGCAAATTTTGAGCAGAAGAATAGCTTATTCAAGGTAACAAACTGTTGGAAGAAGAATAGGGACTCCCACATTTAGTATCCTACTCATTAAAGTAATCTATACCCAGAAAGGGAAAACTGGAAGCTCACAATAATTGAAAACAATGTTTCAATACTAGGCTTTCCCTGACCCTCATCCCTGAAAATTCCTTTCTCCAGTTCCAGTCTCCTTGTTTCACCCCATCTGTTAGTCTGGTCCCAAGTGATATTCCTGGACTGAGTCAAAGGGAAGAAAAAAGCAAATTTCTCCTCATTAAATTTTTTGACAGGTTAGGAAAAAGTACAACAACAATGAAGCAACAGAATGGGAAGTTAGAAGGGAAATAAAAGGAAAAGGAAAAAAAACAAGGTCAGCTTGTGTTTAGGCCATCATGAACTGTGAAATGGACAGCAAAGAAAAAGCCCTGGAGAGCACTGAGTGTTCAAACTTCTGTGACTTGGTGGGGCAGCTGGAATTTTGGAATGTTGGAATAGAAGGACTGTGCCCAGAGCTCCAAGGTAATGGGCTCCCTTTTAGAAAAGCTAAAACAAAGCTACAGATACAATAAAAATTATTATTAGCAAAATGTATAATCTACAAACCCAAATAATGCTCGTGAACCAGGATAACTTCACAGACACCAGACTCCTCAGAATCCAGGGGTAGAATTCCTGAAAAAAAAGGAACACAGACCTTGAATTTCACACAAGCAATCATTCCAACCAAAGCATTCTCCCAAGGAATTCCCTGGTCCTGTTTGGGTTCAGTCCCCTCTTGGCAGGTTTAGGACAGGTAAGAGACCTTGGCCAGGTCCCAGCCCGGGGTGTCTTGGGGCATGAGGCAGTTCCAGAAGTGCTTCTACAGCATTTTGGGATTGAGGGAGAAAGAATGGGGACACCACAGAGTGCTGCAGAAGCAGAGGATGAACACACAGGAATGTGGAAGTGTTAAAAAGCAGGAATAGAAAAAAGGAAGTGCAGGAAAAACAAACTACCCAGGGAAAGCAGAGAAAGCAAAAGCAGAGTAGTCAGAAAAAAACCCCTCCATCCTGGTTATAACTGAACTTTTTACCTTCACTGGCCACAGAACTCTCCTGAACAGGAGGTTCTGGCACCTGCTCCATCTCCTGAATTAACATCCCCTCTATCCCAGGGAAAACCATTCTTTTCTTCCCTCTCCCCCACAAATCTCACACTCCATTGGGACCAAAGGGTTTTGCCTTGCAAATTTGGCTGCTGTGTCCAGTCTTTCACAGCTCCCATTAAAAATGTGCTTGTGCACACCTGGAGCTGTCTCCAGGGTTTCTCCAGGGAATAACCAGTCTCTAGGAGCTGCCTAGAGCAGTTCTTGTGCAATGAGGGAATAATGCAAGGACCACAATGTCCAAACACACACTCTCCCCTCTGTCCCATTTTTCAGAACTCCAGTCATGCTCTAATCCTTTCATTCAGCACACAAAATATAAACAAGTGGGACAGAATGGCTCTAAGAAATAACTCCTCTCTCCTAAGGCATCATTCACAATTTGGTGGTTAACACAACATCATATTTCAAATCCTAAGGGAACATTCTTAGAACAGAATTCCTATTTATAAGTTTATTCCTGTGACAGCAGTTTAATTTTGAAAATACATGGTCAATTTAGCTTTACCAATTATTCTAACCTTGGTCATTCATTATAAAAAGATGACTGTTGGTGTCAGTTGAGGCAAACAGGCATTAACTTACCCACCACTTCATCATCTGGCTGGAAAAAGGTCACCTTGCTTCCAACTCACCATGGAGAGGTGAAAAGGAGGGAAGAAGGGAAGAAGATAAATATTTATAGCAGGAATGGGATGTGCATTTGGAAGCCCTGGTTATCACTAGCTCACAAAACTGAAGATACACATTTCTTGTAAAAAATCATAATTCTATTGATGTCCACACATGCCAAGCCCAAATGTTGAATTCCCAAGCTTTGGCACCTCAGCCACAAGGAGCTCCATGCAGGAACACACAGGTGGTGTCTGAGAGCCAGGCTGGACACCCCACCTCAGGGGACTGACACCAGCACTGGGACAGCAACCAAGGAAGCAAAGAGCTCCTGCTCCTGAAGTGCCCTGCCCAAAGAGAGCTCCTTGTCCTGAGGGGAATCCCTGCTCCCTCCCCTCCCTGGGCACTGACACTCACTCACCTTCCAGCACAACTCCCGAAATTTCTCGCCCAACAGGCACAAGTTCCTTCTTCACTTTGATTTCTGACAGGAGCTAAATGAAAACAGTGCTGACAGCATTCTTGCTAAAGCTCTATATTTATAAATGTATTATCATCTTACAGTGCTAGATCATCACAGGAAGCTTGGGCCATTACCAAAATGTTACCCAGGGGAAGAAAGTGCACACATTCCTCAGCCAATATTAAACCATGGCACTGAATTCTGGATTTAAATTTAGAATCAGATTAAAAAATAAAAGCAGGGAGTTATTAACAGCCAAGCCAACCTGTGACTTAGAGTCAGGTGAAGATAAAAGGGATTTACTGCAAGAGATCTCACAGCTGACAACTGACGTGTCTCCATGAATTAGGAATCAAATTCCAGCTGTTTTTTAATCAGAGCTGTGCAAGAAGCCCAGCCCAGTCCTGTGCCCACTGCCAGCAGCAAAGCCACAGCCTCAGCTTGTGCCAGTCACCAGCCAAGGGCCCAGGGGACCACAGACACCCCCAGCTCTACACAACACCAAGCAAATACCTTTGTATCCAGCCAGCTGAGAGCACAGGCTCTGACCTGCACCTTCACTTCGTGGTCTCTGCTGGGAGGAAGGTTCTCCTAGGACAGATTTACAGCTGCTGTGTTAGACAGTGCATGTGCCCCCAGGAGCTTCTCCAGCTCCTGAAAGCAATTCTTCCCTTCTTAGACTGTTTTGTAGGGAGAGCAGGCAGGTTTTTTCAATAAAAAGGGGTTTACAACATCATTTTGAGTACATGTACAACATTATTAT
>VXBC01012874.1:69086-82891 GCA_013399945.1 Ploceus nigricollis
AGTTAACTCCGTATGCACAGTACAGGCCCCTCACCGCTCCCCGAGCGCTGACCCCTCAGCCTGGCACAGCCGTGATTGGTCGGGGAGGCGGGGCCCTGCCGCCGTTCCGATCTCTGACTGGTGCAGCGTCCCGCTCGTCACGCGGGGAACGGGGCGGAGGCCGCGCGTCAGAGCGGGCCTGTCAGAGCTCTGATTGGCTGGAAGGGGCGGGGCTCTGCCGCGTTCCCGGTCTCTGATTGGTGACACGCCCTATCAGTCACGCGGGGGCCGCGGCCGCGCGTCAGTACGGCGGCNGCGGTGAGCGGTGCTGCGCCCCTTGTGCTGCTGCTGTTGCCGTACCGTGTGGCGGTACCGCCGCGGGGATCCTTCGCCTTAAATCACCTTGGTCCCGCTGCCTCCGGCCGCCGCTCCCCGCGCCCGCTGCGCCCTGAGCGAGGGGAAGGAGGAGAGCCCTGCGCTGGGAATGCCATTCCCTAGGAACGCCATCCCTTGGGAGTGCCGTCCCTTAAGGCAAAGGGCACCGGGGAACGAGGGGATGTTGTCGGGGCGTTAGGGAGAGGAAGCCGGTCCGTGGATGGGGTTGTGTCCCTGTGTGTGCCTCTGCCTCGGGTGGGCAGACAAGATTGTGGATGATATTCCCTGCGGATATCTTTTGTTCTGGTTCAGCTGCTGCTTTATTTGGGGTGAAATATGGGGTTTGCTTGTAGAAAACAGTATTTTCTGTGAATTCCAGCCCCATGAAGGGAAAACGCTTCCATGGCTCATCAGAGAGTATTGTTTAGTAAATAATTCCTGTTAGTGAGCCAACCGGCATTCTAGGTGGGATAGTGTTGCCCTCGTTAAAACAAGGAGCACTCTGTCCTCCTCTCCCTCTTCCCACTGCCCAGTTCCAAAGTGCTTTTTGTTTGGAGCTTATATGGCAATAGATATTTAAGGCAATAGCTGAGGTTATTAACTAAATATATGTCGGAGTCAAGCTCTGAATAGATGCATTTTCTTAAATCAAAAAGCCAAACTGTATTTTGGGTGTTGATGGCTCTGGAGAGTGCTGCTTCACACCGTCTTTCCTTCTTTCTTTTACCTTTTGTTGTAGTCACCTGTAACTTTCCTTGCTGGCTATGACCTGGTGATGTTCTCACCCAGGAAACTTCCTTAGGACCCGAGGAGCAGCTGGCGCTGGGCCAGGGCAGGGTTAGGTTGGATTTTAGGGAAAGGCTCTTCCCCAGAGGGGGCTGGCACTGCCCAGGCTCCCCAGGGAATGGGCACGGCCCCGAGGCTGCCAGAGCTCCAGGAGCCTTTGGGCAGCGCTGCCAGGGATGCCCAAGGTGGGGTTGTTGGGGCTCTGGGCAGGGCAGGGGTGGCACTGGGGGATCCCTGTGGGTCCCTTCAGCTCAGGATATTCCATGATTCTGTGATAGCTTATAGCAGTGAATTGATACCAAATTCTCCTCTCTCTGTTGAGATTTCCCCCCAGAGCCCTGTGTGAGGTGTGGGAGGAGGAGTCCTGCCTGTCTGCATGCCATGCCCAGCTGCAGCAGGGGGTACCTGCCTGTGGGTGTGAGCAGGTGTCCCAGGTGGAGAATCCAGCTGCATTTGCTGTTCCCTGGGAGCTCAGGGCTGTAAATGGCAGCAGGCTGAGGCAGCCCAGGCTGTGTGCTCAGCCCTGGAGTGCCCTCCCTGGTTCTGGCAGCCTGACAGGGCTCGTGTTTCGTGCAGACGAGCGTTTCCGAACAGTTTCTCCAGTGTCTGAGGCTCCGGCTTCCCCGGAGCTCAGTGGGCTGCACCCTGCACTTGCTGCTTCACACACCACTCTCCATTCTTTCAGCTCCTTGTTCCCTCTGTGCTATCCCACTGCCTTTCATTCCACATAAGGTCGTTTGCAGAGTAGCTGTGTTTGCTTGATAATTTTCCATTGTGTCCTGGTTCCTAGATAAAGTAAGAACTGGGGTCTAAGAGCCATGACCTGCAGTGCCTGTTCCCTCTCTCACTCTCTTTGGTGGCCTTTCCTTAATGCCTCTAATCCTGCAATTAGGATAGATTTGGATCCAGGAAAGAATGTGGATCTAGCCATGAAGTATTTCTGAATCATGACGTTGGATAGCCTTTTATGGTGTGTCTTTGTACTGTAATCAGGGATTATAATTTTAGCTTTTAGTAGGATAACAGCAGGGAAAAGAGGAATAGAAGAATAAAGGAAAAAAGGTTAAGGAAAATACAAGCAATGGGTTGAGGAACGGGGAGATCAGTGGGGTGGAAGTTTTCTGTAAGAAACCCTTCCCTGGCAGGGTGGGCAGGCCCTGGCACAGGGTGCCCAGAGCAGCTGGGGCTGCCCCTGGATCCCTGGCAGTGCCCAAGGCCAGGTTGGACACTGGGGCTGGGAGCAGCCTGGGACAGTGGGAGGTGTCCCTGCCATGGCTGGGGTGGCACTGGATGGGCTTTGACGTCCCTCCCAACCCAAAGCAGTTGGGATTATGTGATCAGGAGTTCCCAGCCACAAACATTTCCCTGTGCTGTGTGCAGTAGCAGAGCAGAATGAACCAGCAGCAGATTGGTTTGGTTTGGGGGGCACCTCTCAGCTGGGGTGGCTCAGAGTTGACCTGCTTGGAACCCAAGAGATGTGAGGGATTTTGGTTTCTTTTTACCATAAAATAACCCAGGGGCTGCCTCAGCTGCTGCTGTGTGCTGGGAGCTTTGAGTGCTCATTGCTCTTGTGTTGGACACAGCTCTGAACTTGGGATGCCCCCTCCACAGCAACTTGGTTTTGTTTTTACTTGCCAAGCATGAAATTGGGGGGGGGTGGTGGACAATCAGAAATGGGCTCCAGGCTGAGATCTGGTGATGAATGACTTGTGCACAGGAAACCTCACTGTGAGGTGCTAAAACCTCTGTGGGATCTGTGGCACAAGGAGTTTGCCTCTTTTAAAAGTGCACTTTGTGCACTTTTTACTCGATTACCCTGGTTATTTTTGGCTGGCACTGTCTCCATAGGATTTTAATTGCAGATGGAAGGATTTAGAACAGAATTTGCCAGGCCCTCATCCCACAAACATAAGCTGTGAGGTTTGGGACTGGTGGATCCACCTGTCTGGAATGAATCTCTCTGGAGCTCTGTGTGTGGCAGGGCTGGAGGTGGTCAGGTTCCTGACAGAGAAATTCCAGCTTTAGCTGCAGGAAAGCACTAATTACTGGTAGTAATTAGAAACTAATCTCTCCTATGTGAACAGGGCATTGTCTGTTCCCTCCAGAGGATCAGCTTCTTGACCAGAATAGAAAATTTCTATTTAATAGAAATTAAATAATTTTGAGTGGGAAGGAGTGAAGAAACGTATCCTTGGGCATTCTCAGGAAGAAATGTTATTCTATTTTTGCTGCAAAAGGTGCAATTTTACAGTGCAGTTAGTGAAAACACAGAAAACGTGACTGACATAGTACATCCATGGTTTGGTTTTCTCTTATCAAACTTGCACGTGTTGGAGATTATATTTTACTTTCTCATGTGTTGTTTTTAAGGTAATCAAATTAATTAGTGTTAGTGTCCAAATGGACATCTTTTCTCTGTGAACTCTACTTTTCAACAAGCTGTGTGGTAAAATGTGAGTCTGGAATTGTGAAATAATTACGAGTGTCTGAAACCTCATCTGCTGTGTTTCTCTCCAGCAGCAGTTTCCAATCCCCTTTCCCTGCACTGTCCCTCATGGCTGTGTGTGCCCACAGTTGTGAGAGCTGACCTCTCCATCCTGTGAGTTTGTAAGAGCAAGGTTTTGTGGGATGGCAATCCTGGAAAACCAAGGGCCTGCTGGTATATTCCATATTACAGCTAAATATATTGCTACTAATAGTGTGAATTAGCAAATCCTAATGACACTATTAAAATAATTCCACTGGAGACACGTTGTCTCAAGAATTCAGGTTTTCCTTTGTGTTTTGGTCCTTCAGATTTCCATGGGGATTCTCTCCCTCAGTATCTTTGAAGGATCTGGCTCTGGACATGACTAATTGGCTGTAAATGACTGGACAGGGGTTTAGCTTTGCATCATCTCAAGGTACAGGTTCATGTGCTCCACAGAAATGCACAGTTTGTAGGAAATAGTTATTAACACACAAATAATACAAAATACATAAAACACCTGGATTGAAAGCTGTGGTTCTTGAAGGAGGGTTCCCATGGAGCCACCTGGAATGGTTGGCACCTCTCTGCAGGACTCACAATGAGCCTCCTGAGGGGCTCATGGGTTTCTGTACTTCCATACAGAACTGTAAATAGTTACTGCATTTAAATATTGCTGTGAAATAATCCAAACTACCAGAGGGCAGGGATGGATATTGGGATATTGGGAATTAGGAATTGTTCCCTGGCAGGGTGGGCAGGCCCTGGCACAGGGTGCCCAGAGCAGCTGGGGCTGCCCCTGGATCCCTGGCAGTGCCCAAGGCCAGGCTGGGCACTGGGGCTGGGAGCAGCCTGGCACAGTGGGAGGTGTCCCTGCCATGGCAGGGGTGGGATCAAATGAGCTTTGAGGTCCCTCCCAGCCCAACCTGTGTTAGAATCACACCTGCTGGGAGTGACAGTCCAGGTTTCCCAGCCTCCCTCTGGGATCCTGCAGATGCAGAGAGTGCCCATGGCAGAGCTGCTTTGGGGAAACAAAAACTTTTAGTCTTTCCTGACAGCACCTCTAGGTCTCTCTGTTGGAGTCCTTCGAAGCAGTGTATGAGAGAAATGTTTCAATGATGTCTGGTTTTGTGTTTGCAAAAGAGCCCCCACCCATCTTGGGGGGAAGGAGAAGAGGCCTCTCTTGTTTTCAGCCTGATGCTCCTCCTGCCAAGCACACACGGACTTCTTGTTCCTTGCCCTCCCAGCTGAACTGTGGAGGGGAGATCCAGCCTTGGCTGCTGGGCAGGGAATTCAGCTGTGTCTGTACAGCCTGAGCAGCCTCAGCTGCCCAGCTAGCTGAGGCTGGGGAAAGGCAGCTGCACATTCAGCTTCCAAAGGTCAGGGTGAGTTTGGGAGGGCTCTCTCCATGGCAATCTTTATATTGTGGTACAATTTAACACCTCTGCTTGTGTGTTGGGAGCTTGCTGCTTGTATCTTAAGTTCACAAGACTGATCTGAAAACTGAAGATAGAGTCGAGCCAATTTTGTGTTAATCACAAATCAAACATAGAACTGTGTTAATCATGTCTTTATGGTGATAAAGCCTTTTATTCTAACTGCAAAAATACATTTTTTCATTTATATCACAATTTCAGATTCCCAAGCACCAGGTTGTGGGCTGGCCTGTGAACTGCAAGGTGCAATTTAATGGTTTTTGAGTAAGTTTTGCACATGGTCTTCAGGTGTGGACAGGTTGTGTGGGGATTCCTGTGCTTTTGGTGAGGAGGTGCAGCCAGGAGCTCAGTTACCCAGTGCAAGTTCTAATAACTTCATAAATCTTCAGGGTATTTTGGGGAAGTACAGTTAATTCTTACAGAGAATCATAAAAGCTGACAGCTTGAGAGCTGTGTTTTGTAATAAAATGCCAGTAATCTGGTCATGTACCAAATGGGATGATGTAATCATTGAATTTCTTGAGCAAAAATCCTGACATTTTCCTTTGAGTCACATGTGAGCCCCAGCTGGATGAACTCAGCTCTCTGGAGCTCTCAGACAGACAGGCTCCTGTGTAGGGTTGGTGGTTGGTTGTTTTGCACAGACATTTGGTGTAATTCGATTTTTTAGAGGCAGTTCTCTGCCCTGCACCTTTGCTGCAGCTGCTGCTTGTGCCTGTGGTTGCTTTCCCTGCCTGCAGCCATCCCCATTCTTACCTGTTCTTTTTTTTCTCCCTTTTGTCCTGCATCTGTATTTCTTCATTTTAATGGTCTCTTGAGTTTCAGCATTATCTGAAGGCTGGCAGGTGTTCTCTCCCTCTTACCCTTTGTATTTTGATGTTCATGGGTTTTCTTCTGTTGGGGATTGTAAGGGCCAATCCAAACCAGGAAGAGCTTTGTAACTGGAACTGGGTTGTAGAGAGATCTGAAATACTTTAAAAATTTTCTTCCTTGTTAACACCTCTATTCTTCTGTGTGGGCTTGAATTGCAAACAACAGAATAAGCATCAAAGAGAAGAGGGCAGGTTTTTTTGTTGGAATAAAGTAGTGTGGCATGAAGTTACTGTAGGTGTTCAGGGAAGTACTAAATTTAAAAGCAGACAAGACATGTAACAAGGTTTTCCCCTGTTCTTTTCCAACTGCCCCTTATAGTTTTTTGTTTCTTGGTTTTTTTAAAAGTTCTGGTTTGTAAAATTTCTATTCAGAGGAAGAGTTAAAAGCATAAAAGTCTTAAAATATGTTTTCACATAAGGTCATCTATACTTAAATTCGTGGCAGGACATTGTGGATTTTTGAAGTGTCTAAGGACAAAGTTTGGAAACAGCCATTATCCAGCTTGGAAACTTCTGCATGTTCTGCTGTTCTGTTCTCAAACCACACTAATATAATGTGCTTATTAAAGAACAGTCAGCAACCTGCTGTTTAACACAATGCATGGATTTTAAGAAATGTGACTGAAATCTAGTTTTTGTGGATATTTACTGCTAAGAAATAAGGCTGCTTCAAGGAAATGTCATCAAATAATGCTGCCATGGCCAGAGGAAGAAGGCAAATGCAGTTCGTTCATTGGGTGGTGTAGCACTGGATGCCGTGTGGGCATTACTGATCAGCTCCAGCTGGCTGTGCCCAGGGATCTCTGCCTTCATTGGGATCAGGGGGTCTCTTCAGGACTGGAAATTCCCATGGGCCCAGAGCCCTTCAGATGGCTTTGGTGGGACCAAAGGGGATGTTGGGCTTGTGACAACGAGGTCTTTAACTGAGGAGGTCTTTAACTGACGTGGGGCTGAACCAGATGGATCTTCCCGTTTGGTGCTTCCTGGTCTCTGACCCCAGCCTGCTGAGCTGGCAGGAAGCTGAGGTGTTATCCATGCTCAGAATGGGCTTCCTTATCACAGCTGTTGTCAGAGTAATCTGAATGGAGCTGAAGCTTGTGCAGCATTTTCACTTTACCAGCTCCATGCTTTTCTTAGTTTGTTTAGTCATCCTTTTTGCAGAGTCAGAAGTGAAGGATGACCCGTAAATCCCAGAGCTCTGCATGGTGACTGGAAAGCTCTTGTGACACAGGAATAGGAAGTTCTCCAGCTGCAGTCTGGCAGGATTGTCTGGCATGGATTGCTTGGTGCTGCTCTTTCAACTCAGCATCTAAATCTGAGGGCATTGCTTCGAACTCGTGCTGTCTGCAGATGATGCAAGCAGAACAATTTTGCTTTGTGAGGAGGGAAAAAGCTGCATCCTTTAGAGTCAAGTGCTCTCAATGTTACTCTGAGCTGCTGACAAATGCTATTGTGTGGCTCAAAAAATCACATTGTCTGTATTAACTACTGGGGATATTTAACTCAAAGAGTTTTAGAACTTAAAACCAAACCCCTGAGTGCCTCTCCTGTCCCCCAGCTCTCCATGAGCATGTGGTGCCCATTCCTGTTCTTCTCTCTGGTGAACAGGGACAGCACCCAGGGAGCAGCTGGAGCTGGGCCGAGAGGGATTTAGGTTGGATTTTAGGGAAAGGTTCTTCCCCAGAGGGTGCTGGCACTGCCCAGGCTCCCCAGGGAATGGGCACGGCCCCGAGGCTGCCAGAGCTCCAGGAGCCTTTGGGCAGCGCTGCCAGGGATGCCCAGGGTGGGGCTGTTGGGGCTCTGGGCAGGGCAGGGGTGGCACTGGGGGATCCCTGTGGGTCCCTTCAGCTCAGGATATTCTGGGATTCTATGATTTTAGGAAATCTGGCAAAGTTTTCTGTTACTCACACTTTTAATTTGAATACAGTCTTGGTACAGCAAAATGTGATGTGGGATTTCTGAGCCTTTAAACATCATTATTTCCCAGAATCCCTGAGGCTGGAAAAGCCCTCCCAGCCCATGGAGTGCCAGCTGGGCCCCATGCCCACCTTGTCCCCAGCCCAGAGCACTGAGTGCCCCCTCCAGGGGACACCTGCAGGGATGGGCACTCCAACCCTCCCTGGGCAGCTCTTTCCAATGCTGATGTGTTTGTGTTGTGCTTCTTGGTCAAACTGCAGCCAAACTCCTGAGATTTCAATTGGAGAACTCACAATTTCGCAGGTGAACTGGTGGGATCTGAGCTGGTTTCACTCTGCTCCTGCTTGTCTCTCGTGACAGACTTTGGAGTCCTTGCTGAGAGAGGAGGAGAAGGAGGAGAACAGCAGGGAGCTCAAGAGCAGGGGTCAGTAGGATTGCTTTTTCCTTGCTGGACTCCCCACTCGCTCGGAGGCGGGGCGGGAGGGCTGGAGCTCGGAGGCAGGGCAGGGCAGGAGGGCTGGGGCTCGGAGGCAGGGCAGGAGGGCTGGAGCTCTGACCTTTGGGCGCCTTGGCTTGTGCTGGTGCTGGGCTCACGGAGCTGAGCGTGTTGCAGGGATGACCTGTTAGCTGGAACCTCAGCCTCACAGGCTGCATTCTGTTCAGCTGCAGTCATTGCTGGGTGGGCTCTGCTGGTGGCTGAAGAATAAACTTTGTGCCCATTGTGTCTTTGGGGGTTTTAAGGACTTTCGTGGAAGTAAGAGGCCGGGAGGATCTTTTGATGGGTGACAAAGTTGCTGCAATCAGGAATCACGTGAAGAGTCAGAAATAATGTTGCATTTTTTCCTGCTAACTGTGCTTCAACCAGGAAAATGTTACTCTGTAGCTCCAAGGAAATCAGGCTGTCCTGCTGGAGTTGCTCAATTCCTAGAGTTTCTAGAATCTGTTATGGTAATGCCAAGTTCCGGCTTTCCCTGGATTACCTTGATGCTATCCTGGATTAAACAACCTGGGGTTTCTTAGGGAAAGCAAAGCACAGTCTAGCTGGGGCAGGGCAGCAGCTACATGTGTGCAGGGAATATAATCATGCTGAATCTCTTCAATTGTTATGTTAAAACGAGACATTCTGCTTGGGAAGTTCAAACCAGTGGCAGAAATTGAGTCCTCGTGTTTAAAACACCCCCTTCAAAATCCTGCCAGCATTATGAATGAAAAATGCTGACTCAGTCTAGCTTTGTGCACTGAAATGAGACCCAGGGAACTTGAGCACTGAAATTCTGGTGACACTTCATTTCCTTTTGTGGGCAGGTTTATTGTGTTTTACTATAATTTCCCAGCTTCAGAAGGGAGGAAAAAAAAAAGGAAAAGGGGAGAAATAAATAAGTAAATTCTTATTAAACAAAAGTTCCTTGCATTCTCCCCAGAGACCCTTGTGTACAATTCCTCTCCATCTGAGATAGCTTTTAGCTGGAGAGGTTTGTAAAGGCAGTAAATACAAGGGCACAAGTTGCAGGTGGCCTGGATACAGCAGGATGCAGCTTCCCAGGCTGGCTTTTCTTTGATGAACGAGTTCAAGGTGGCACCAGCAGTGTCTGGTTCTGTACCAGCCATGGACAAGGGGCTGCCCTGGCTTTTCTGGCAGTCCCTCAATGGGTTGGGAGGGACCTCAAAGCCCATCTAGTGCCACCCCTGCCATGGCAGGGACACCTCCCACTGTCCCAGGCTGCTCCAAGCCCCAGTGTCCAACCTGGCCTTGGGCACTGCCAGGGATCCAGGGGCAGCCCCAGCTGCTCTGGGCAGCCTGGGCCAGTTCTCCAGGACTTCTGTGAAGGAGCTGAGATCCCCAGGAGGAGCCAGGCTCTGGAGCTGGGGAGGGGAGCTGGGAAAACACCAGGTGAGCAGAACAAACCAAAGGGGGGAAATGGAATCCATCTCAGCTGAGGCACTTTTCAGTCCCTGGAGGGGCATGGAGTGACAGGACAAAGGGGAATGGCTTTAAGAGGAAGGAGGGCAGGGGTGGATGGGATCTTGAGAATCAGGAATTGTTCCCTGGCAGGGTGGGCAGGCCCTGGCACAGGGTGCCCAGAGCAGCTGTGGCTGCCCCTGGATCCCTGGCAGTGCCCAAGGCCAGGTTGGACACTGGGGCTGGGAGCAGCCTGGGACAGTGGATGAGCTCTGAGTTCCCTCTCAGCCCAAACCATCCTGTGATTTCAAACATTTACCTGTTGTGTTGTTGTCCCTGTATATACAGTATTATGAAACCAGGTGAGTACATTCTACCAATAATTCCATCTTGCATTAGCTTGGCTTTGTCTCTCATTAAAGATTAAAAACTTTATTCTGTGAAGATTTAAATAGAAACAAAGCCATGTTGTGATAGAGAGAAGGAGAGCTGTTACCTAGTTAGGTGGTTTCCACCTCTCTTTTGATTTGTAGACTTCTAAAATAAGCATTCTGAGGATGTGCACTTGGGCTGATGTTCATGAACCTAATATTAGACTTCATTTTCCTTATTTTTGCAGGTTACGTGGGGGTTTGCTGTTTTGTGTTTGAGCTAGGGGAAAGCACACACATGAATTCTCAGGGTGCCTTGTTCTTGTTTTGCTGAGAAAAATCCTTCAACTGAGGTGCTTGTTGGCCTGGAGGAGGGAGGTTGGGTCTTGTTATGGCTCTGCACATCAGGAAAGCTAAAGCAGGAGTGGCTTCATCTAAACATGGTGACAGCCAGATCACTGCATTGTTCTGGGAGCTTACAGGACCCAGATTGCAGACAGAGAATCCCCAAACCCCTGGGGCTGGAAAAGCCCTCCCAGTCCCAGCTGGGCCCAGTGCCCAGAGCCCTGAGTGCCACCTGCAGGGATGGGCCCTCCAAAGCTCCCTGGGCAGCCCCTGCCACGGCCTGAGCAGCCTTTCCATGGGCAAATTCCTGCTGCTGTGCCAGCTGAGCCTGCCCTGGCCCAGCCTGAGGCCGTTCCCTCTCCTCCTGTCGCTGTTCCCTGGGAGCAGAGCCCGACCCCCCCGGCTGTCCCCTCCTGGCAGGGACTTGTGCAGAGCCACAAGGTCCCCCCTGAGCCTCCTTTTCTCCAGGCTCAGCCCCTTCCCAGCTCCCTCAGGAATTCTCCAGCCCCTTCCCAGCTCCATTCCCTGCCCTGGACACACTCCAGCCCCTCCAGGTCTCTCTTACTGTGATTCATGTGCAGGTGCCACTGCAGAGCTAATGTGTTATGTGACTGCTTCACCTCCCCAGGAGATTCCCTGATGGGCCCTTCCAAGGACATGGAAATATTAGTAAACTTGGCCTGTTGGTGAGGGGGGTGTAACCAGTGTGGAAAAGTTTCATGGAAATGCTGCTCCCAAGGAGTGATGTCCTGGCAGATTAACAAAAGATGCACACCTGGGTGCCTGTTTATCTGCTCCTGGTTATCAGATTTGTTTTAAACTGCCTGAGTTGTGTACAGAACTCAGATTTACACTGTGTTTTGGATCACAGCAGTGAACAGAGTTTTCTCCTCCCACTAGGAATTGGTTGGGAAAGTACTTGGCATTTGTATCCAATTTGTTCTGTTTGAAAAATATCTCCACAGCTGGTTGCTATAGAACCATTATATTCCTTCCAGATTCAATGGTTAGTGTTGGATACAGTGGGGAGGTTATTGGCAAGGTAACTGAAAAAAATGTGTGAAGTTCTTTGTCCCTGGGGACGGTGCTGGCTTAGTGCCTCCTTGCAGGACTCCTTTATTTCTGGTTTTCAATGGCTGGCAGGAACAGTGCTGGTGGATCTCTGACCTCTGGCACTGTGGATCTGGTTACTCATATTTTTGGCCAGGCTGTTACATTTTAATGTTATGTCTCTTTTTTTTTTTTTTTCTTCCCCTTAGATCTCTGTGTATCTGTTCAGTCTCTCCAGTCTAGGGAGAAGCATTTAAAAAATGAGGTTTGTGTGAGTTTATGGGTTTAAACACTGAACTTTGCATTGAAACCAAATTAAATCTCACTTGCAACTGTGAGATCCTGCTTAGAACATCCATGATTCCCCCTCAGGCTTTTTGATTCTTTTTCTGTGTGGGTTTTTTTTTCATAATGCTTAATTCACACGTGATTTCTGTGTGTTACTGGGGCTTGATACTCTGCAACTGCTGTTTTCCAAAGCAGATCAATTCTTCTGTCACACAGAGTGTTTTCCAGAATTCCATTGAATTCTTATGTGCAGTCCCCTGGAATATCAAATCTAAAGATTTTAGCTATCTAATCGAAGCTTTTTTAGTATTTAGGGAAACCAGCCTGAAACACAGGATGTGGGCAGGGTGCTTCATGCCCTTCATCCTGTATCCCTGCAGGATTTGTTAGGAATGTTCTCTCCAGGGTTTGGGGGAAGCCACGTGTGGTGTTTGCCTGTTCAGGCAGGTGTGTTTGGATGTGTCTTAATATTCTGAATGTTTTATTTAGAAGTGGTCTAACAGCTTCCTGAACTGTCAGCAATGAAATGAATTTCAAAGAAAGACTCACAGAAGACTCTCTAAATTCTGAAGTAGGTGAGCAAAGCACGACACTCAGTCCTCTGGAAGCCTGATTGGGCTGCTGGCCCAGGGTGCCCAGAGCAGCTGGGGCTGCCCCTGGATCCCTGGCAGTGCCCAAGGCCAGGTTGGACACTGGGGTTGGGATCAGCCTGGGACAGTGGAAGGTGTCCCTGCCATGGCAGGGGTGGGATGGGATGAGCTTTAGGGTCCCTCCCAGCCCAATCCTTCTGGGATTCTGGGATTTCTGGCTTCAGCTCTGCAGTGCCTGTCTGTGTTTCAGGAACTTTTGCCTCCTTTTCCGTGGTGGTTGTTAGGAGTCTCCCCAGAGCTCCCTGACAGGTTCTCGTGCATGTTGTCCCGAGGTGTTGCATTTCCTCCTCAGCCTGCAGGATTTGCTCTGTTGCCCAGTTTCTTTACCTCATTCCAACCTGATTCTCCCAGCTGGTACCTCCAGTTCCTGGAGGATTTTAGCAGTGCTCTGACCTTGTCCTGGCTGCTGGCAGCCAGGATTTGGGAGGCCTCTGCAAGCCCTCATTTGGGGCTCTTAAACAGGAACCTTTCAGAAGGCTGAGGGAATGATCTCAGGATTGGAAGATGCTGATTTTTCTGCTGGGCCCAATTCAAAAATCTTTCTCCTTTGTTCATGTCCTGAAGGAACAAGAGGTGCTGCTTGGGGTTTTTCCCTCCTTTCTTCCTACTCCTTGAGCATTCCAATTCCCAGCTGTCCAAGCAATGATTAAAAGGGCCATAGACAAACATATACCCCAATACTTGTGTTATTCCTTCATTTGTCCTCATTTCATCGAAATAATTAGTGAGATTCTTCAGGGCTGGAAGCCATGAGCTGTTGCCATATAGACCTCCTGTATCTTGAAAGTTGTCATGGATAATGTTTGCTGGAGAATTACAAATAAAAAGGGAAAAGAGCAGAAGTGTGTGAGTAAATGACCTCTTCAGTGTAGAGTGTGAGGGCATCTCTTGCTGGGGGCCTTAATTGAGGATTATTTGCTGCTGCTGTTTCCTCCTTTAAACATATGAAGTGGCTTTTATTTTTACTGGACTTTTTTTTTCTTGTGTAATTTGGGGTTTCCTGCTTGTAAGTTGCACCAGTCCAGCTGAGCATTTGGAGGAGTGCTGAGTGCTTGGGTTCTCAAGCTGTCAGCAGCAGCATTTAATCAGATGAGAACTGAGGCATGTTCATGTAGTTTTATGTCTACAGGTACTGAATTATTCATTTCTGTGAGAAAGCAAAGTGGATTTGATGTAATAAGTGCTCCATGGGGCCTGGTCTGGCTGGTCATAGCTTAGGAACTGAACATAGCACCTGGAAAATGCTGTGGATCATCCTTGGCATGTTCAGTGCCTCTGTTGGCTCTGCATTAGGAAAGTACAAAGTGCTGCACTTGGGATGGGGCAACCCCTGGGATCAATCCAGGCTGGGATGAGCAGATGGAGCAGC
>VXBC01012874.1:95920-133856 GCA_013399945.1 Ploceus nigricollis
TTTGCTGTAGTAATTATACAGAAAATAGATGGAAAATGGAAGATATTGTGTTGAATAGCTAATTTTTTTTTCTTTTCCAGGCATCTATTAACAAGCTAAAAGTGACAGAACCATGGCTCAGTTTCCAACACCTTTTGGGGGTAAGTGGTTTCTGGTGTGTTCTGAACTGTTCCTATGTGCAAAAACTTACCATAAACATGTTCCTTTCCAAGGGTTCTCTCTAGGGAAGTGTTCGTGCATCTCTCTGAGCCAAGAGTTTCTCTGCTTTGTGGTGGCTTTGCAGACACCTCCCAGCCAGCAGCACAGAGCCCTGTGTGCTGCAGCCACCCCTTCAGCCCCACCCTCTGTCCCTGCAGGGCACAGCCAGGCACAGCCAGGCTGATGGGGACGTGGGGCACCACCTCCTGCTGCTCCACTTGCACTGGAGAAGTGCAGATGCTTTTTCCTTTCAGGGTTCCTGGACTTGTTAGTTGCTGAAAGGTCCAGCAGATGCCTTTGGGTGGTATCACTTCCAGTTTTTCCCTTGTTGTCCCATCACCCACATGTAGGTTAGAACAAAAGTAACACATTTTTTAGCTCTTCATTTACAACAGGGGAAGTTGCAGCATCTGGAAATGCAGTGAAAAATCCAGGATGGGCCCTGGCAGTGCAGTAGGGACAGAATTTTTTGCTATTCACATGAAATCACAGAATCCCAGCCTGGTTTGGATTGGGATGCTCATCCCATTCCAGCCCTGCCATGGGGACACTTTCCACTGTCCCAGGCTGCTCCAAGCCCCAGTGTCCAGCCTGGCCTTGGCACTGCCAGGGATCCAGGGGCAGCCCCAGCTGCTCTGGGCACCTGTGCCAGGGCCTGCCCACCCTGCCAGGGAACAATTCCTGCTGTATAACTCACCCAGATCTCCCCTCTCTGAGTCTGAGCCCCTCCCTGTCACTCAGTTCCTGATGAACAGGCAGGAATTTCCCTCTTCCTTGCAGGCCCCTTCAGATCCTGGGAGTCCATTTGGGAGTTGGGTTGTGCAGCTGAACTGCAGAAAGGTTACAAAGGAGAAATAGCAGTGCTGAGGCAGGGAAACTGCTCTGGTTGCACTTACAGGGTGCATCTGCTGAGGGCTGTTCTGGGGCAGGGTCAGATGGATACTGGGGGGAAGAGGTGCCTTTGCAGGTGAAGGATCTGGAATTTCAGCTCTGTGTGCTCTGGGGGGCAAATGACCTCCCACCCTTGGGTTGTTTGAGGAGGCCCAGAATGAGTGAGATAATTGCACTCAGAAATAAAAGAGGGTGTTTTTTAGGGAATGTTTCTTAATGTCATTTCTCCATTTCTTTTGAACCAGGCAACCTGGATATCTGGGCTATTACTGTGGAGGAGAGAGCAAAGCATGATCAACAGTTCCATAGTCTGAAACCAACTGCTGGGTTTATCACTGGTAAACAAACAGTTTCCACTGCTAATTTTGTTTAGTTAAATCTTAACTACTGAGCCTAAATGTGTGCTGAGCTGCCTGGGAGATATATGGGCATAATAATTAGAAAATTTGAATAAGTATTTCTTGTTTTATATCCCATTGTTCAAATATTTTGCCACATCAGCCCCACCTTTTCTGTTCTTTTCTGATATTTTCTCTTCCCCATCCTGCTGTGGAAGGGAGTGATGGGTTCTTTCTGTGGTGGGGTCAGCCCACCACACTAATATTGTGATAAATAAAAGGTCTGATTAAATAAAGGTCTGTCAATTTAACTGAAATCAGGTTTAGAAATTGAATTTGTACAGCACTGACATCAGCATGGTTGACCTCTTGGAAAGATCTAAATGCAGAACTGATTGAAACAGTGGGAAGCAAAGCTCCGAATCAAGGAATTGCACTGATCCTAATAAATTTCCAGCAAACTTTGGTCTCAAAGGCAATAGGAGGCCTCCTCTTCATTACTCTATTTTGTTACATTGAATTTTCTTAGTGCTTTGTACATGATCATCAGTCATGGATGGGTTGGGCTTCTGTTGCAGATGTTTTTGCCTCCTGATTCCCCATTCCCTCTGCCAGGTGTTTGGAGCTGGAGCTGAAGCCATGTCCTGTTTATTTTACAGGTGATCAAGCCAGGAACTTTTTTTTCCAATCTGGGTTACCTCAGCCAGTGCTAGCACAGATATGGTGAGTGTGGGGTGGGCACACTGGGGCAGGGCTGTGGGGTGGGGCTGGGCTCTCCTGGGGTTCCCCAGGGCTGGGGCCAGCCCTGCTCAGGCTGTTTGTGGGATCTGCATCCAGGGCTCCCTGGGGCAGTGCCAGGCCGGGTGTGGCTGTGCCCCAGGGCAGGAGCTCTGCAGGGGCATCTGGGCAGGCTGGAGCCCTGGCCTGGGGTCAGTGGGGTGAGGGTCAGCAGGGACAAGTGCTGGCTCCTACCCTGGGGCACCACAGCCCCGTGGGGCACTCTAGTCTTGGGGCACAGGGGCTGGGAAGGGCCCTGGGGGTGCTGGTGGCAGTGGCTGGACATGAGCCCAGGGGTGCCCAGGTGTCCCCAGGTGGGCAGGAGGCCGATGGCCCTGGGCTGTTCCAGCAAATGGCATTTTGGAAGTTGGCAGTTTCTCATTTCAAGTTGCTAAATGCTTTCAGCTCTGTTAAAACTGACTACAGTACAATTATACAATTGCTAAGCACAGTAATTAATAATAAATCTGCTAATGGGAGAGCCTAGGCAAGACCTAGAATGTTTGTTACAAAAATGAAGATTGACACAGTCTGTTTCCATCGGAGTTGGAGTCCAAGCTTGAAATTGGAAATTTTTGTCACTCCTTGGTGAGTTCAGCCAGATCAAATCTGCTGCCCATGACACAGCACAGACATTCCCACACTGCCAGATTTTCCTGCAGGAATGAAAGTGTTTCTGCTCCAAATGCTTTGACCCTGCCAGACCTGCACCTGTGTGAGGAGGGACAGGACCCAGGGAATGGCTCCGAGTGCCAGAGGGCAGGGCTGGATGGGATCTTGGGAATCAGGAATTGTTCCCTGGCAGGGTGGGCAGGCCCTGGCACAGGGTGCCCAGAGCAGCTGGGGCTGCCCCTGGATCCCTGGCAGTGCCCAAGGCCAGGTTGGACACTGGGGCTGGGAGCAGCCTGGGACTGATTCCATGATTCTGTGATTATTCATGGTTTTCATTAGTAATATTGCTACCAGCACAGATAATTGGTGTGAGACAGAGAATTAAAACTGGATTTCATTCTGGATTGGGTAAGAGGGATAGAGAACTCTGGGGAAATCTGTTCCCTTTTCCTCTGTGAGCTATTTGAGATGGAGTTTATTGCCATTACAAAAACTTTCTGGTGCAGTTAAGGGCTGTTAAAGGCAGAATTTTGCTCTGACAGGAGAAAGAGGGGAATTATTTAATTGCTTTGGAAATCTGCATGCCCAGATCTACATGGCTTTTAAATAAAGAGCTTATTTTCCTTTCTGATTATCTTCATCTTACAAATATCAAAGCTGGACTGGTTGTCTTCATTTGCTGAAGCCTCAGTGAGTGTTCAAACGTCCCTTTGGAACTTCTCTTGCCTCTGAATTAAACAAGGAAAGAAGTTTTGTCTTAAACAAGACATCCTTTCTCCAAAAATCTTCCATAGGCCTTGGCTTTAAATAGGTGTTAACAAATCCAAACAGTTGTAAATAGTCTGACTAAGGATCTCTTCCTCTGAATTATTCAGTTTTCCAGGCTCTTGAGAGGAAGGGAATCATTCCACTCCCTCTGGAGTTGTCATAGAGACAAGACCTGCACATTTTTGTTAATGAAGCTGAACTAAAACTTATTCAAGCTGCCTTTCTAAATCATAAAGCAGCTCATGGACATTCCTTTCTCTCTGTCTCTTTTTTTTTTTTTTTAATCATCTCTGAATTAAAAGAAGTAAATATTTAAGTAAAAATCTTTATACAGATCCTTGAGTACTTTGGAGGGGGAGTTCTGGAGTAATAAGCTCAAAATCTCTGAGAGATGGGAGCTGCAGAAAAGTGCTCTTCCATCAGTGTTTGCTCCTGGAATAGCTGGGTTGGGCTTTTGGAGGTGGCATTTGATTGTTACTGGGAGAGAAGGGGAGGTACAGGATTCCTCAAGGAAGGAAAGTAATTCTGAGTTAAAACAAGTTGTAAAACTCTGGAATTAATTTTCTGATCTGAGAAATCCCAGACTGCTTTGGGTTGGGAAGGCCCTTAAGCCTCATCCCATCCCACCCCTGCCATGGCAGGGACACCTCCCACTGTCCCAGGCTGCTCCAAGCCCCAATGTCCAGCCTGGCCTTGGGCACTGCCAGGGATGGGGAGACCCTAAGGAAGTGTCTGTGTGGCTGTGGTGTTCTGGAAGTGTTTTCCTATTCTTGCTCATTCTGCTGATTTTAGCTACAGTTGACTGGAATAATGGGAGAAAAGCCTGGCCTGTGTTTGCTAAGGGATCCCTCACAGCTGGAGGGACACAGGGAATAAATCTGATTAATCCCTCCCCTCATTGCTGGGCCCATAAAAGCTTCTCCAGAATTCAGTCCTTTGAAACAGCAGTTTTTATTAGCAGTGAGAATTCCTGTGTCCCTTGTACTCCTCATACAAGGAAAGAAGTCTGTGGGACCTCAGGGAGCAGAGGAGTGAAGTATTATGGTCTGCCAATGACAGCTTCTGTGCTGTTCTGCCCTTCACAAGCTCCAGACTCTCCAGGCTGGTGATCAATTAAGAAGCCTCTAATTGGGCTTTGAGCTGGGCCTGCAGTGGCTTGGGAGATAACTGTGCTTAAGCAGAATAATCTGCCTTTTTTTAGAGCCCTGAGGAATGGGGCCTCAAAGAGCATCTCCTGTGTGTCCTGGCCCCTGGCATGAAAGGAGAACTGAAATAATCAATGCCAGCTGTTCTCCGTGCATTTGGAGCTACTTATTTTGTCAGGACAGAGTCACTGGGTGACTTCCTTGTTCCTGACATGTGCTTCCCTCCCAGCCTTCCTAAATCTGTGTCCAAGGGTGGGCAAAGTGGGCTAATTCTGGGAGCTGTGGCTTCCTGCACAGGCATCCACAGAGACCTGAGTGCTGCTCACTGCTCGTGGCTGAGCCTGGGACACATCTGGGATTGTGCAACCCAGGGGGGAATGTCCAGCTGAATCAGTCCAGATCTGGGAACTGCACAATGATCCCTGCTTTGACACAGGGCTGCTTTCATGGATGGGTGGTTTGTGTGCTAATTACAGCATGTTTGGTGGGAACACTGCCTGTGTTCAGTTTCTGCACCTCATACATGCAAAAGTAATCAAGCTGGCTTTTCATTCTGCAGAAAACATGAGAGAAAGGAGGAGGAAAAGATCCATGGGGAAGGATTTGTCAGCACCCGAGCCCTGGGGTGGTGCTGAGCCCACTGCAGCTCTTGTCATTAGATACAAACACAGGCCTGGCCTACAGAAGATAATAAATATTAAGTCAGTGTTTAATCCATTTACTCTGCACTGGTTCCGGCCAGGCCACAAATGAAACAAATGGAAGGGCACCACATTGTCCCCAATTTCATTAGGAGCAGAAATTAGTGGCATTAGGTGGTGTTTGCTGGTTCCCTGCATTTCAGGTGCTGCTTATTCCAGAGCAGCACAGTAAAATCCAGCAGCCTGACACCAACTTCTGCAACTAGAAATGGAAATGTGTCCTATTTTTGCAGGAAAAGTTTGTCAGACAAAAGCTGCTTTTTCTTTGCACTCTGTAAAACTGGAGAAATTCTGGGGGGTGCATAGAACTCTCTGCACTGATATTTGTGCTGGTAATTTCAATAATGAAGCTGTTGGTGTAGAGTAAAGGAGTTCACAGAAGGTCAGATGTTGAATGAAAAGCTACAGCTGCTGATGTGAATTGGAGTTCAATGAGAGCAGTGACACTGGTGCACATCAGATTTTCTGATTGCTGGGCAATGAATGTTTTCCCATGCAGGATGCAAAGATTTGCTGTGTCCCAGCAGGAAATGGTGCCTGGAGAGCCAAGGTTCCTACAGGGTGATCTTTACTCTTCCTGCATTTTCCTGGTCAGGGATAGAACCCACTGAGGATCTGCCTGTGCTTATTAATAGAAGGGTTTTTGTCTTATAAATCAAAGTATTTGCAGGTGTAGAAGCCACTGGTAAGACTATTATGGGACAGGCTGGGAGAGCTGGGGGTGCTCACCTGGAGAGGAGAAGGCTCCAGGGAGAGCTCAGAGCCCCTGGCAGGGCCTGAAGGGGCTCCAGGAGAGCTGCAGAGGGACTGGGGACAAGGGATGGAGGGACAGGACCCAGGGAATGGCTCCCAGTGCCAGAGGGCAGGGCTGGATGGGACCTTGGGAATCAGGAATTGTTCCCTGGCAGGGTGGGCAGGCCCTGGCACAGGGTGCCCAGAGCAGCTGGGGCTGCCCCTGGATCCCTGGCAGTGCCCAAGGCCAGGCTGGACACTGGGGCTGGGAGCAGCCTGGGACAGTGGGAGGTGTCCCTGCCATGGCAGGGGTGGGATGGGATGAGCTTTGAGGTTCTGCCCAGCCCAGTCTGGGATTCTGGGATTCAGCATCTCCCAGGCACAGGTGCAACACATTCTTTTTAAGGATATCAGTATCTATGTCTCAGTGTCCTCTCCAGACTTTCTTTAAATGCTTCTCCCAGATTTTAATTCTGTTATTTAGCCCCATGGCATCAGAACTGGTGGATTAATGCAGCTACACCACTGGAAATCCTTTCTTAGGAGTTCTGGAGAGGTTTGGAATGTGTGTGATGCTGCTGGGATCTAAACCTGTGCTGCTCCCTGCTGGGATCTGCCTCTCCATGGGGGTTTTCAAGCTTTGGATTTTTTTATGGAGTGGGAGGATTTCCATTTTGCCACTACTTAGACCTGGCTGTCTCCTTGTGTATCAGTTTTAAATAGCTGTCAGTTCACTTGGGTACTTTTGGGATTACTTTCACTTAGTTGCAGAAAACTCTCTTTGAGAGGAATTTTATCAGAAATGAAGCTCTGGTTCAACCACAATGCCCAGGGCCACACACATGACATAGAAATAAATGCATGAACTTCAAAATCTGTATTATTCCAGTGCTGAAATCTTACTTAATTCCTCAAACAAACGCAAAGAAATAAGCATGGTGTTTAAAAGTAAGTTTACAGCTGTTTCTGTTACTGATGTGCATTTACTCAGGGGGTTTTGGTGTGCAGTGGCAGGAACTGACACTCTTCTTCCTGCTTCTCTCCCCCCAAGCTCCCACCCCTATTCCCTGCTGAGCTGGGTTTTCTTAACTAGCAAGGCAAGGAACAAAAAGCAGACTGTTTAAGTCAGACTCCTTTCCCTGAAAGCCTATTCAAGGCCTAGGCTCAATGTTTCATCTTGAGTGCTATTGTTTAATTGAAAACACATTTGCACACTCACAGATGGAGCAGTGCTGAGGGGAGTCACAGATTTAAAGGATGTTTTATTTTAAGTGGAGCTAAAGTACAGCTTTGCAGACTCAGTGATTTGCTTCTCTGTGGTGCTGTTTCAGGACCCTGTGCATTCATTGGGGTGATTTTGCAAAGTTTTTGTACAGCTGCATTTGTTGGTTGTAATTCCTCCAAGAGTTGAAAAGCAACTTCAAAAATATTTATTAATCACCCAAGGAAAGAAATCAAAGAGCTCTTAAGTTTAAATAGTTCCTTAGTTTTAGCCTGGCATTGTTTTGGATGATTTGGAAGTTAGTGAGACTCCCAGAATCCCTGGGGCTGGAAAAGCCCTCCCAGCCCATGGAGTCCCAGCTGGGCCCCATGCCCACCTTGTNCCTTGAATTTCCACACTCATGTGAGCCTGCTCTGGGACGGGCCCTGAAGTTCCTAATTGCAGGATGTAACTGTGCAAACACTGTGTTTTGCAGGGCTCTAGCTGACATGAACAATGATGGGAGGATGGATCCCTTGGAGTTTTCCATAGCTATGAAACTCATCAAACTGAAGCTCCAGGGTTACCAGCTCCCGGCCGCGCTGCCGCCCGTCATGAAGCAGCCGCCCCTCGCCCTGCCCGGTGCCCCAGGATTTGGTAAGATCCCTGTTCTCCTCCATTTTCCTCATTGTTACCTGGGACTGCAGCAATTCCATTGTCCTTTTGCAGTTTCTCCAAGAAAATGTTAGGGAAAAGTGCTTCTAAAAGCACATGGACTCAAACCCAGATGTTGCACGTGCACTGAGACAAATTGCACTGGGCTTTTACCTGAGCTGAGCTCCTGTTTGCTTCAGGTTTGCACTGCTCCAAACAAAACATGGCTCAGGTAGCAGGGCTAGTGCATTCCACAGGGCTGGAGTTGTGGTTTAACCTTTTGGTATTACTGGGTCTCCTGCTTTGGCAAGATCTGCTCTGTTGTTCTTGAGTTTTTACAATCCCTGCACCTTCTGCTTTGAAGAGCAGTGCTGCTCTGGTAGGAGCTGAACAGCTGCTGGGGTGAAGTATTGCCAAAGTCACCATCATTTCTAGGAAAAGAGTAGGGAAGATGGGATGGGGAAAGGAAAATAACCAAATAAAGCCAAACCTCTGACACCTTGGTCCTGTCGTGAGAGGTTCTTTCCCTTTCTGCTTTAGTCTTTGCTGTGGCTCAGGTTTATTGGTGCCTGGGAATCATGGAATGGTTTGGAATGAAGGGAACCTCACCTGCCATGGCAGGGACACCTCCCACTGTCCCAGGCTGCTCCAAGCCCCAGTGTCCAGCCTGGCCTTGGGCACTGCCAGGGATCCAGGGGCAGCCACAGCTGTTCTGGGCACCCTGTGCCAGGGCCTGCCCACCCTGCCAGGGAACAATTCCTGATTCCCAAGATCCCATCTAAATGTCCTGAGGAAAGGGAACAGTGCCTTTGATAAACTGCTTGCAGCAGCGTGGTTTGATCCACTGTAACTCCCACAAGTTTTACAGTCAGAAATGAAATTCTTTGGAAGAAAACAGTGAAAATGGGCAGAGCCAATACAGGGTTAAGTGAGAAAAGGCAAAATGAAATGAACCCCCGCAAACCCCAGCCAAATGAGTGATTCCCCTGTTCTCACTCCCTGTAGGTTGATGTGAGCTGTTTGCACACCCCTCATTCTTCCCCTGGCACCACTGGCCCTCCTTAACCCCTCTGGTTCCCTGCAGCTGTGCTTACCCTCATCCTCTCATTCCTGTGCTCTTCCCATCAGCTTTGCCCTGTCTCATCCCCACCAAAGGCTGGAGCACCAGCCCTGCAGCTTCTGGGGCAGCCTGGGGGCTCCTCCCCCCTGGGGCTGCCAGTGCTGCTCCTCACTCAGGTCAAGGCACACAATTCCTTTCGTAGCAGATGCTGCTGGACAGCTGGGGGCAGTGCTGCCCCTGCTGTGGGGCTGTCCCTGTGCCCTGTGTCCCATTCCTGTCCCTGCTGTGCTGCCCAGGGCTGGGAGGGCTGTGCCAGGGGGTGGGAGCTGCCCCTGGAGGTGTCAGGGACCCCGCGGGCGCCGTCTCGGGTGTGCGTCAGAACCAACCTGTGCTTTTCTCGCCCGTAGGTCTCGGGGGCATTGCCAACATGCCATCCCTCACCACTGTGGCCCCGGTGCCCATGGCATCCATCCCAGTCGTGGGGATGTCCCCCCCACTGGTGTCCTCTGTCCCTGCCGCCGTCCCTCCCCTGGCTAACGGAGCTCCTGCTGTCATCCAGCCCCTGCCTGCTTTCGCTCACCCCGGTACGCTGCTCTCACTCTCTGTCTCCTGCTCCTAACAGCTCCCCTGCATTTCCTCAGGACACGTGGGATTAGCCACTCCAGTGATGCCTTTGGGGAAGGACTGTGCTTTGCTTTAGCCCACTTGGCACACTTGGAGAAGAGCTAAAAGAAGGAATGTGGACATGGCCTCCCGCAGGAGTCCCTCGTGGTGAGAAAATAAAACAGCACTTGGAGAAATGAACTTGCCAGGAAGCTGCTGCCTGGAAATTGGGCCTCTCCTGTCTCTTTATAGCTGCTGAAGTACTGCTCTTTGTTAGGGTGACTTTAATACTGAACTACATATGGTTTCTAACAGGTACCAAAATATAATTTGATATCAACAGGGTTTCCATAAAGCTGTGGAAGTAAAAAGATATGAGGGAAGTGCCCTTGTGTTTCCCCCTGTCGTGCTGGACTCTCTGATCTTTATATTGTTAAGAAGTTCCCATCAGAAAGTGCTTGTAACTTGATGTAGGAGCTGAATGAATGTCATGGGAATTGCCTAGTTCACTGTGAATAGCAATAAATCCCTGTTTTCTCTCTTCCCAGCCACTTTGCCAAAGAGTTCTTCCTTCAGCCGCTCCGGGCCGGGAGCTCAGCTCAATGCAAAGCTGCAAAAGGCACAATCCTTCGACGTGGCCAGGTGGGGCTGGGCCGGGGGGTTGGGTCCCCAGGGTTGGGAAAACTCCTTCCCTTTCCCAAAGTGGTCATCTGAAATAATAGTTCTGGCAGAAATCAGTTCTGCAGAGGTACCACTTCAGCATTCCGTGGGGTGCTGTGGCTTTACTCCACCTTTCTAATGCTCCAGGAGCAGGGAATCATGGAAATAAAGTAATTAACTACTAACAGTGCTGACATTATCTTCACTTGATTTTTAGAACAGCATTTGCCTCTATAAACAAAACCTGCATCGTGCACAGACACTCCTAGTACTGTGAAAACAGGACAAGTAATGCATTATTTAAAATTAGCAACTGCAGGGTAATTGCTAAAAGCAAAATATTTAATAGGTCTCATATTTTAAATGCACTCCACATCACTGTTTCTTCTATATTCTTCAAGTTCTGTGTGAAAAATCACTTTAAGGGCTTTTAGATTATTCCAAGGCCTAGAAAAATGAGTGTTTGGGCAAAAAGGGTTTTACTGTGGTTTAAAAAAATAGATCTAACAAAATAAAACTTCCTGAGAGGAGTTAAGGGAGAGATTTCCCAAAGTCCTTATAAATCATTTGTCTCACATATCTATGGCACAGGTTTTTTGCAGGAGGAAAATGGCTTGGGACACAATGCAATGATCTGGTTCTATTTTAATTTCCTTCTGCAGGCTTGCCTATTGCCCTGCTATTAGATAAGTGGCACTACTCAGTATTGGCAAATAATTAAAAGTCTTTCAAAGCAATTCATTTTCTCTCTGAAACCTAAACCAGACAGGAACAGAATAGGGATACTCTGGTATAATTTATGTGTAACACAGAAATTAAAATGTGTGGAACCCCCAAATCCAGCAAAACTGAAGAGGAGTTCCTATGGGTAAAAATTAAATATTTGGCCTTTTTTCTTATTTTCACTATTGAAGGGACAGCTTGTTTTTGCTTTGCTCCCATGGAGGGGTATTATTAAAGCTCAAGAGTTTGGAAATCAAAAACAGAAGTAGAGATACTGGTTTGTGTCTTGTTGTTTTTATAAGGTCAAAAAAAGGACAAAGTTTGAATGTGCCTAAAGGCAGAAAAACTCTGCTCCTTGTTTTTCAGAATTAGGATTTCTCAGCTATCAAGCCTGGGAAATAAGAGCTACAAATCAACTGAGCCTGTTATGGGAATGGATTAGAGCTGGGAATATTACATTCCTCACTTGTTCCATTATGAGAAACTTTACATTCAAGTGTGGCTTCTTCACACCTTTTTTTCTACATTTACAGTATATTTTACATTTGTTTTCCTTCATTTAGCTCTATTTGGCTAAGAGAAACAGTTAAAGGCAGAGTGAAATGTTATTCTGCATTTCCCATTACATGTTTAGGTAAAATCTTGTAGCTCCTCTGAACAATTCAGGTTCCTTCATTCTCTGCCAGTAAATAAAAAAGCAAAACTCTTTCAAAACAAATCATCTTCCAAGAGACTGAATTGTGATAAATGTTTGCAAACAAGAGGTCAAACCTGTGGTGGTTTCAGGAATAGCAGGGAATATTAGATCATGGAATCATGGAATGGTTTGGGTTGGGAGGAACCTTAAAGCTCATCAGTGCCACCCCTGCCATGGCAGGGACACCTCCCACTGTCCCAGGCTGCTCCCAGCCCCAGTGTCCAGCCTGGCCTTGGGCACTGCCAGGGATCCAGGGGCAGCCCCAGCTGCTCTGGGACACCTCAGAACCTCCCCACCCTGCCAGCAAAACTGGGGGAAAGAACATTTTCAGGCATAAAACTTGATCTCAGTGCAGCACTTCAGCCTCTTTGTGAGGGGGCTGAGGCCCTGGCACGGGGTGCCCAGAGCAGCTGGGGCTGCCCCTGGATCCCTGGCAGTGCCCAAGGCCAGGTTGGACACTGGGGCTGGGAGCAGCCTGGGACAGTGGGAGGTGTCCCTGCCATGGCAGGGGTGGCACTGGGTGGGCTTTGAGGTCCCTCCAACCCAAACCCTGCTGTGACTTCTGACTCTGTGATTGTTCTCATGACCTTTACAAGATGAAATCTCCATTTCTCCCTGTTCTCCCTGCTGTCCTTGCAGCTCTCCTGCCGTGGCAGAGTGGGCTGTGCCTCAGTCCTCACGGCTCAAGTACCGGCAGCTCTTCAACAGCCATGACAAAACCATGAGTGGACACTTGACAGGTACTGCCACAGCTTCTGTTGTCTCCTTGTTTCACACTGTAAGAGCCAATTTAATGCCACTGAGGGTGTTGTTCACATAATAAGAGCCTCATCAGTATTCTTCTGTTTGGATCTTCCAGGTGCTTAATGCTCTTGTTTAGAAGCAAATATTCATCACCACTGGGATCATTTTATCACCATCTTTCCTTTATTTTCTGCAAAGTTGACCCTGGGAAATGTTTCTGGAAAAGGGCACAGTGGATTCTGTGAAAACTTGTGCAGCCATTTCCAGTGCTTGGTTCACCCACTGCTGAGAGCAGTGTGCAGTTCCAGGGAGAGACTAGAACTGGTTCCCTGGCTTGATTTTACCAGTTCTGGTGCATGACTGTGTTTTAGAGCTTTCTTGGGTTTTGATCTGAGGGATTTGGTTGCCCAGAGCAGCTGGGGCTGCCCCTGGATCCCTGGCAGTGCCCAAGGCCAGGTTGGACACTGGGGCTGGGAGCAGCCTGGGACAGTGGAAGGTGTCCCTACCCCTGACAGGGGTGGCACTGGGTGGGCTTTGAGGTCCCTCCCAACCCAGTCTAGTCTGGGATTCTGTGGTTGTTGTGCAGAAGTGAAGTATTATTTCTTGGTTATTTGGGGAGCCAAGTTCCTGCTGGTCACATCTCTTGCTTATTTTGTTAATATTTGTTTCCCTTTTAGGTCCCCAAGCAAGAACAATTCTCATGCAGTCAAGTTTACCCCAGGCTCAGCTGGCCACAATATGGTAAAATAAATGTTTCCATTTCCATCAAAACACAAACTCTTCTGAAACCTCTGCACTGGAGCCCATGGGGTTTTCTCCATTTTCAGTCTCACTGATAAATCACATGTTGCTCTTTGTCATGTGTAACTTTATAAACAAAACCTGCACTTCCATGCCTTTACTAATATTATTCCACAAGAGCACCAGGAGCATCTTTTGTGTGATGTTTTGGAAGTTGTGGTTCAACACTGGGTTTTTAGGCAGAGCAGATGTTCAGCATCCTGTGCCTTCCACATCTCCTGGCAGAGCACCAGGGAAACATTTACCTTTGCACAGGTGGTAGAACAGGAAGCTTAACCCAAGCCACACTTTCTGTGGGGTTTCTCTGCCTTTTCCATGGGTATGGGAGGGCTGATTTCCCAGGGACTGCACTTACAGACCTGTACAATAGTGGCTTTTAAAAGCATTTGTCTCAGCCTCCCTTGTGCCTTCCAACTTGTTGTTTGCTGAACTTTATTATGTTTTTATTGCCCCATGGGAAGTTGTTCCTAATTAACTTCTGTCCTTTAGGAGTGTTTGCTTGAGAGGCATTGGAGCTGGCCCAGGGGCTCAGTGTGAGGATGGCAGTGGTGCAGTCACTCTGACAAGGCCATTCAGCTGCACTTGTTCTCTTTGCAAAGCACTGGGAGTTGTGTTATAAATTAAAAACCACTCTTTCCTTCTCTGTTTCCTAACAAAGGGATAAAAACAAATCAGCCCAGTCCCCCAGCAGATGATTAACCAAGAAATGCTCTGCTTTTGCCAGCCTTGGAGTGCTTGTGTGGGCAGGCAGCTGCCACCAGCTCACCAGGAGCTGCAAACAGGACTCACTCAGCTGGGGACACTGACAGCTGCCAATGCACTGAGATGAGGAGGGGATATTCCAGCCCTTGTTGGGCCTTTCCTGGGCCCTGCTCTGGGGTGAGGTTTGTCAGCCTCTGCTGGGGCTGGAATCCCTCACTCAGACACTCAAAGGGAAGAGTTGATGCTCAGCCTTTGGGGTGCCCTGGGAGTTCTGACCCAGGTATGGACCCAGCTGATCAGTCATTTCTGTGCATGCTGCATTCCCAGTCTCCTGGTTTGTTCCTGTGCTCCACCCTGAGGAGTTCAGTGTCACAGGTGTGGATTCAGTGAGGCTGTGATTGTCGCCCAAATTTAAATCCCATCAGCAAAGTCCTGTGCCTTGGGACTTCAGAAGAATTTATCACTTACTTCCCTTGGATTTTCACAGTATCATGGGAGATTTCCCTGCATGATTAGGGTGCAGCATGCTGGAGAAACAAATCCTGAGCTGAAGGGACCCCCAGGGATCCCCCAGTGCCACCCCTGCCCTGCCCAGAGCCCCAACAGCCCCACCCTGGGCATCCCTGGCAGTGCTGCCCAAAGGCTCCTGGAGCTCTGGCAGCCTCGGGGCCGTGCCCATTCCCTGGGGAGCCTGGGCAGTGCCAGCCCCCTCTGGGGAAGAGCCTTTCCCTAAAACCCAACCTAAATCCCTCTTGGCCCAGCTCCAGCTGCTCCCTGGGTGCTGTCCCTGGCTGTTAATTTTGTCCAACACCACCTTAACAGGAGTAAAAGCATTTTGTGCCTCTGTTGGAGCTCTGCTTTGGGGCCATCCAGAGACATTACTCTGTGATTTTTAATATGTGCATAATGCCAGGGTGGGTTGGTGCTTGTCAGGACTAGAACATCAATGGCTTTGATTTCACTGCCAGTGGGTGCCCTGGAATGTGAGATAGGAGCCTCCAGGGAGGAAGGAGTCCAAACCTAAAAGTTCTGCCAAACACCTGAGCTGGTTCCTTTGGGTGTTCATGAGGTGTTCAAGAGAACTCCACTGGTTAAAGTTCCTTCTCTGGCATGAGCTCCTGGCAGCACTCAGAGCAGGTGAAGGAGAAGCTGTGGCTGCAAGGCTGGGTTTCGGACAGACAACCATGAGAAATGGGGGAAATATGGAAGCATTTGGGGTTTGCTTTTCATTTGTTTTGAAAAAAACAAGTAGTGTGGAAAAATAGTGAAAAATGTGAATTAAATTGGAACAGTATATGTTGAAACAATGCCTTTGAACAATGTTTTTTAATATTTGATAATTTCCTTGCTTTGTCCCTTCCCTTTAACCAGGAATCTCTCTGACATTGATCAAGATGGGAAGCTGACAGCTGAGGAGTTTATCCTGGCTATGCACCTCATTGATGTAGCGATGTCTGGTCAGCCACTGCCACCTGCCCTGCCCCCAGAGTACATCCCACCTTCATTCAGGTAACTGCTCATCCCTTGGGAGTTCAGGTACCTTCATTCAGGTAACTGCTCATCCCTTGGGAATCTCACTCCTGAGTTCTGTATGTCATTTGGGATGGTTCTGGGAGTGCCAAGTACAGGAGCTGAGCAGTGACCCCTCACCTTTTCCCCTGTGAGAACAGGGTTTGGGTGGGTATTTATGCTGGTACACTTTTCAGACTTGCTCAGTCTGGCCATAGAAACCTAGATTTAAGTTTAGGCTTATACTCCTGTAGAGCAGTCAGAATATATTGGAATTCCAATATGGATTTGCACTGCACCACATCCAGACCTCCTTTGGTACAGCTGGGTTTGGGAACTCAGCTGAACAGCTGAGTGGGGTCGGCAGAGGGATGTCTTGCTCCATTTCACTTCTTTGTGGAGAAATAGATGGGAAGAAAGTAACAGCAATGAAAATAAGTGGTTTTTTACTGTGTTCTTCAGGTATCCTCCTAAAGAACCACAATTTCTGTGTATTCCACCCGGGATTTTGCTTTTAGCTTGACTATAGTGAGCTCTTCCTCTGTCTCTGCTGTTTTTGGTGTAGTTTAAGTCAGCATTTCCCCAAACTCAGATTGGTTAGGGAAAAATCTCCCCCCAGGTGAGAGATCTTGGGGACAGGGTTGAACCCATCTGGAAGCAGAATTTGGGACTGGGATTCTCAGCTCACCAGTGAACTGCTGGGATCCTGGAAAATCTTGTTCTCCTGAGGCAATGCCTTAGTGAGACCTCTGGGCAGCACTGAATGAACATTGAGTACCATGAAACATCACATCATTGCATTTAATTTGATCTCATCATTAAATCATAAATACTTTGGATAGGCCTGGGTTCTGTTAAGCACCCACAATTCCTGTTTCCTTGGCAGAAGAGTCCGCTCTGGCAGTGGGATTTCTGCTGCCAGTTCAGTGTCTGTAGACCAAAGGTTACCAGAAGAACCAGCATTGGAAGAAGAACAGCAGCAACTGGAAAAGAAATTACCAGGTGAGCAAGGGAAAGCAAGGGTATTTAGTGTGCTGTTCCCAGAGGGGTTTTCCCATCAGGTCACAGCCTGGGAGGTTACGTGGGCTGACTGAGAAATGACTTTCCAGGCAATTTGGGACAGGTCAAGGCACAACTAAGACATGGCTGGGTCCAGCTCATTCCTGTGCCTCATCCTTGGGGTTGGTGGCACTGGAGATGGGAAGAGCCTTCAGGCTCCTCATCTCCTGCACTCCCCACACAGCCCTTTGCAGCCCTGGCACAAGATTGCAAGGAAAAATTCCTGCTGCCTTCATCCTCTGGCTTAGGTGGAACAAAGCTTGGCTGAGGTGCTCTGTGAAAGATCCCAGTATTCCCACAGAGAGCTGTTTCCTTGGAGTCTGTGTAACAGTGTGGGGCTTAATACAGATTTCAGCAGTTCCAGGAAAAGAACTAAAGGAAGAGGGAATTGGCAGCTGGAAAGGAGCACAAACTGGAAAAGACAAGAATTCAGCTGGTTCAGCAGGTGTTGGGCTGATGTGTCCAACTGGGAAGGAAATGTGGGCTCTCCCTGGCCTTGCATCCCAAAAATGTCCATGCTGGCCACACAAGGGAGAGAAACCTGCACTTTGGGCTGTGGGAATGGCACACAGAGGTATGGAAAGGAACAGAAGGTGAAGTGAAAGAATCATTTGGATGGAGGTGTTGAGGAGTCAGGGGAGGGAAGGACAGGGCAGAGGGATGTCAGGGATGCTGTGCTGGAAGTGAGGCCCTTCTTTTAGGACAGTAGGTGGTGAGGATGTGGATCTGCAGGAATACAGACTTCCTGGGCTCAGCTGCTCAAGAGCCTAACCATTTCTTTTCCTGACAGTAATGAGTAATCTAATGAGAATAGCAATTTTAAGTAAGTTCTGGTCATTTGCATAATGGCCTTTTGATGATGTCAGCAGCTGAATTCTGTGCTCTGCACTAATGGAAGTGTTGGCTCTTGGACTGCTGCTGTTATCCAATGTACTGAGGAATTCCAGATCCTTGTCCTCATGGAAGATCAGCTGGAGAATGGTTTGTCTAAATTACTCCCCTTGCTGAGCTTTGTGGAGAAAGCTGGAGGCCTGAGGAATGGGAATGGGAATTCCCTCCTTGGTTTGCTGAGGATGTGACTTTGAGGGGATCAGCAACGTCAGTCTTTCACAGTTCTGTTTCTCCAAAGTGTCCAGCCTTATTTGCGAGGCCATCCTCTGAAACTTTTCTGGCTCCATTTCTCTCTCAACAATGTCTGTCCTATTCCATGGCATTTCTAAGTCAGCATTTCTTATCTCAGAGTTTGCATACAGATGCACACTGTGTGAGCCTTCTGTCAGGCCCTGAGAACTCTCTACAAATCCATTTCCCCCACTAAACCCCAGGCTGACCCATGGAGCTGTTATCTCTCGTGGGGAGGTGCATCCTCTCCTGCTGGAAGGTGGACTCACTTTGCTGGGGATTCCTTTGGGTTTCTGTGGTTTATTTGTTTCTAAGTCAGTGGCAGAGTTTACCTGTCCTTTTGCCCCGTGTTTCCATGCACAAAGTGACGTTCGAGGACAAGAAGCGGGAGAACTTCGAGCGGGGCAACCTGGAGCTGGAGAAGCGCAGGCAGGCACTGCTGGAGCAGCAGCGCAAGGAGCAGGAGAGGCTGGCCCAGCTGGAGAGGGCCGAGCAGGAGAGGAAGGAGCGCGAGCGGCAGGAGCAGGAGCGCAAGCGGCAGCTGGAGCTGGAGAAACAGCTGGAGAAACAGCGGGAGCTGGAGCGGCAGCGCGAGGAGGAGAGGAGGAAGGAGATCGAGAGGAGAGAGGTAAGCTGGGGAGCACAGGGAGGGGCTGGGCCCTCTGGAGTCTTGGCTTCTTTTTTTAGCCAAGGTCGGGATTAAATGTGTGGACAGTATTTCTTGTTGGGACTCAGATGTTTGTCAGTTCTTATCTCTGTTACAGTCTCANTCTGTCAGCACAGAAAGGCTGAAATTCTCAGTATCCAGGGTTCCAACAGTGCCCCAGCTTGGGAGCACCCAGGTGAGTGCTGGGCACTCAGTGTGTTGCTGCCAGGGTAGGGAGCAAACTTTTAAAGCAGGAACTAAAATTTCTGGGGTATTAAAGGCAAGGAAAGGGCAGTTTTTGCTTCATTTGTCCTGTGAAATGAATGGATGAGACACTGACATCTAGGACAGCATGCTCCTGACCTCCCACTTCTTTAAAAATAATATTTATTATTACTGTTATTATTATATTTGGTGTTAAGAGGTGTGTGAATGAATGAAGAAAAACTTCCAGCATTCATGATTTTCCAGGGATGAGTTCATTTCATAGAGTCCCAGAGTGGTTTGGGTTGGAAGGGACCTTCAAGATCCTCCAGTTCCAGCCCTCTGCCATGGGCAGGGATAACATTCACCAGACCAGGTGGCACCATCCAACCTGGCCTTTAATTTGTTAAAGGAAACACACCCTGGTTAACCCAGAATTCTCCCCTTTTCTCCCATTGCCAAACCTTGATAGGTGCAGCACAGAAACACTTGGCTGTTCTTTGCAAAGCTACAAAAGGTCTAATGTTGGAGGTTGGAAAGAGATTTGAATATGTCCTGGAGAGTTCTCCTAGTCCTAGTATTAAACAACCTGTTAAATCAGCAAACTGGATCTTGGAAAACAGAGGGGTTTTCTGTTCAGTCACCTCTGTGATGCCTCAGGTTCAGCTTTTCTATTTTTCACATTCTGTGCTGCTTTAGTGTGCAGTTCTGAGCTTCATATTAGGGGATGGTGAGCTCTGTGCACAGAGCAGGGAGACAAAACAATTCCTTCTCCAGCTGGGCACCAAGGACAAATGATCCAAATCTCAGGCCCAGGAGCACAAACAACGTGGGCTGGAGAGAGAAAAACAAGCAGGATGGGACTGCATGGGCTAAAGCTGGAACTGGACAATGAACTCCAAGGTGCAAATGGAGCAGAACTGATCAAAGGGAGAGCCCCCGTGAGCGGCCGTGCATTTTGGGACCATTTTGGTTCATCTTGGGTGCAGCCCTGGCTGGGCTCTGGTGCTGCCCAAGGTGGATCCATGGAGGAGATCCTTTGAATAAATCCCTGCTTTATTCTGGAACTCTGCCCAGCCTCTGCTCTAGGGCAGCCTCACAAGGCATCATCTGCTGTGCAGGGAAGCAACCCCTGAGCAATTTGTGTGTGCAGAGCCCAGAGCAGCCCCCAGTTTGTACCAACATTCTAACTGAGTATCAGAATAGGAATATCCCAAATTACAGGTGTTGATTTTGGAATCTGCAGGCTGCCAAACGGGAGCTGGAGAGGCAGAGGCAGCTGGAGTGGGAGCGCAACCGGCGGCAGGAGCTGCTGAACCAGAGGAACAAGGAGCAGGAGGACATCGTGGTGCTGAAGGCCAAGAAGAAAACCCTGGAATTTGAACTGGAAGCTCTCGTGAGTGGTGGTGGAGCAGCTCAAACACACAAGCACAGCGTGGTGGTGACTGTGCCCTGGCCGTGATTGTTTTCTAGAATTTCCACCACTGATATTTCTCTTTGTGTCACTTGAGGTGTTTTTATCCCACTTGTGATCCCAGAAAATGTCACTGCTTTGGAGAAAAGGCCACATTTTGTCTGGGGAGAACCTTAAAGCTTTTTCCTGAAAAAAAAATTATTTTTTCAAATGTCCTGTAAATTTTCCTATCTCATCTGTAGAGGACAGACTAAAGATGTAAATGAGTTTCAAAAAAAGGAGATTTTAAAAGAAGTTTTTAGATCCAGACTTGCATGAACCAACATTTTGGTTAAAAAATTTATTAAATAGATATTTTTCTTTTATTTTAAAGAATGATAAAAGAAACCAGTTGGAGGGGAAGCTTCAGGATATCAGGTGTCGACTGTCGACCCAAAGACAAGAAATTGAAAGTACAAATAAATCCAGAGAACTCAGAATTGCAGAAATCACCCATTTGCAGCAGCAGCTACAGGTGAGAAAACATTCTCTAATTTTATTCTTAGCCTTGAATTCTGACCTCCTCAAAAATCAATATCCTGAGCAAATTTGGAATGAGCTGTTCCTCACACTTAAAGAGAATTTGTCATTCCTGTAAATGCATGTCCTTCAGAGGTGTCTAGGAACTGCTTCCTACACTTGAAGGTGTGTCTGGGATTATCCTTTCATCCTCCTGGGCTCCTGGTGTGGGGAGCAGGAAATGCTTTGGCTGCAGGTGTTTTTGGGGGTGAGGAGAAGGAAATTGTCCTGTGTAAATTTTGCTGTTTGTGTGCTGGGGGAAAGAACTGACTGCAGTGAAGTGGCTTGTTGATGTTTTTTTAATTATAAAAAAATAATGAATTTCAAAATGGCAGCTCCCAGTGAAACCAGGGAGTTGTTGATGTAAGCCTGGCATTTGCCTTTCTTACTGATGTCAAATTCTGTCACATTAGAGCTGGTGCTGAGTAGGTGCCTTTAGTGAAAGAATATTCCCTGTAGTTTGTAAGGGTTTTTCAATGGGCTGTTGTATTTGATTCAGGATTTTTTCTCTTTGTTAAGTACTTCATAGGGCTTGAAATTAATTCTTGGCTGGTCATGGGGGCTCTTAGTGTGTTTGTACCACTACAAAGAATCTCACACCTATGGAGCTGAGGTGTAAAACCTGGCTTAAAACCTAATCCTTCTGTTTTATTATACAAATNAACAAAATAATTCCATCCCAGCTTCACTCCTGCTTTCCCTGGCAGTTGTTCTCTTGGGTTTTGGGCTTTGAGGTGGTTTGGCAGCAATAGCTGTGGCTGTGTGGTGATGCCTGCTCTCATTGACCTCCACCACTGATATTTCTCTTTGTGTCACTTGAGGTGTTTTTATCCCACTTGTGATCCCAGAAAATGTCACTGCTTTGGAGAAAAGGCCACATTTTGTCTGGGGAGAACCTTAAAGCTTTTTCCTGAAAAAAAAATTATTTTTTCAAATGTCCTGTAAATTTTCCTATCTCATCTGTAGAGGACAGCCAAAGATGGAAATGAGTTTTAAAAAAGGAGATTTTCACCCTCTAAACTCTTAAATAGGTTAAAAGGTCAATATTGTCATTATCTTTGTAGGGTGGTGTATCTTCACTGGAAGTAGTTTAGTTTAATACATCTGACACTTGCTGTGGAAGATGAGTTAATTCAGAGGAGTAATTATTCTTCAGCCTATTAATTACTTCCAAGATGCAGTTTCATTAAACTTGTGGGAGGAGTGGTGTCCCAGTTAATGCTGGTGATGAAGATGTGTGCCAGTTCTCTGTCTCTCTGCTCGAGGGATGCTCAGGAGGCACCTGGGCTGTGTTGGAAACACCTCTGTGCTGGCTGGGGCTTGCTCAGCACTGCAGGGATTATTTACCTCCTTGCTGAACACCTTGACTCCCAGGTGATTTGAAGAGAATTTTCCCTTGTCCAAGGGGCAGGAGCTGGGTTTTGATTTTCCCTCCATGTGGGACATTACTCAACTCTTGGCCATTTCTTGTTGCACGAGTTTCCACAGTTTGTGATGCTGTTAATTTATTTCATCTGTTTCTTCAGCATGAGGAAGGGATGTGGAATCCGTGTGGTGGGTGTTCTTGGCTAGATGCTTATTCCATGGTTGTCTGGGCTTTCAGGAAACAGGAGTTGACCTTCAGGATGCCTTGGCATTCTCTGTCCTTACACACTCCCCAAACTATTCGGTGCATTGAGTAATCTGGGATGTCTGGAAGTGTTCTGGCCTTTACAAACAAAGCAGCTGATGTTGTGATCACATTCCACACTCAAATGCTGTCCTGTGGTGCTTTTTGTACTTGGAGAAGGAGAATTTCTGTTTCATGTTGATGAACATTCTGCTGCTTGGTTGATCTGCAGCATTCTCAGAGCCACAGAAACACAGAGGGGTTGGATTTGGAAGGGACTTTAAAGCTCGTCCACCCCTGCCATGGGCAGGGAACCTCCCACCACAGCAAGGCTGTATATTGTGTGTATTGCTGATTCCCATTTGTTCCAGACAGGCAATAGTCCCAGGATGGCAGTCATGGAATATCCTGAGCTGAAGGGACCCCCAGGGATCCCCCAGTGCCAGCCCTGCCCTGCCCAGAGCCCCAACAGCCCCACCCTGGGCACCCCTGGCAGCGCTGCCCAAAGGCTCCTGGGGCTCTGGCAGCCTCGGNGATTAGAGCATCCAGCTTTTGGGATGTCCCTGAGGGGCTGGGAGAGCTCTGCTGCTGTGTCAGGCCCTGCAGCTGGGAGGGACACGTGCAGCTCCTCAGAATCTAATCTATAGTTTGTCTGAGTTCTGCTGCTTTGCTGCTTGTGAATTCCTAAAGTTCTTGACTGTGCTGTGTGCTGTCTCAGGGTATTTTCTGGAACATCAGGAGCTCACAGGAGGCTGCAGTTGTTGCATAATGCTCAGAGTGAGCTGGGCACTGCAGAGCCCTTCAGGGTCTGGCAGGAGGAAAGTGGGGCAGCCCAAAGCCATGGCAGTGCAGTCAGTCCTGGCTTCTTGGAACCAAAATTGAAACTTTTCATGGAATTGTGGGATCACAGAATGACTTGTGTTGGGATGGACTTTAATCCAGTACCAATCATCCAGTACCACCCCTGCCATGGGCAGGGACACCTTCCACTGTCCCAGGCTGCTCCAATGTCCAGCCTGGCCTTGGACACTTCCAGGGATGGGGCGTCCACGACACCCCTGGGGCTCACTCTGGTGTTCAGGGATCACAGGACATTTATTCTTAGCATTGAGTGATGTCATTTGCAATCCTCCATGACAAATTGAAGCTGTCAGCTGCTTGATTCCTCAAAAGCCTGCAGTTCCAGAGAACTGCTCAGAGAAGTTCCAGGGTTTGTAGGAAGGATGGGATGTTGATACTCAGGTGCTGTTCCCCCTCATGCTGCTGAAGATGTTTTGACAGCTTGAGCTGGGGGGTCCAGGCTTCAGAAAAGTGTGTGAGGTGGCACTTCATGCTCTGGAAAGGGCCAGGGCTCTACAGGAAATACATTTACAGGATCCTCCAAAGGGAGAGCACCTTCTGCAGGGACCCCTGTAACACAGCAGTTCACAACCTTCCAACCACATGCTGAGTTTGAGAGAGATCAGAATCCTCTGCCAAGAGCTCAGCGTGGAGAGGTCGAGGACTCAGGGACTCTGATCCCACAGGGTTTATGTTTCATGGCTTTTGGCCAGAATATATTCTTTTAAAAGGAAAGTCTTTATTTTGTCTTCCTGTAAATATTTGTCTTTCTATTCCTGACCTAAGTTGCTAATCATTAACACTGTTGTTAATCTTATTAATTAACTATTAGTGGAAGGGACAGCTGGGGGGGGTCAGGCTCTGCTCGCAGGGAACAGGGACAGGAGGAGAGGGAACGGCCTCAGGCTGGGCCAGGGCAGGCTCAGCTGGCACAGCAGCAGGAATTTGCCCATGGAAAGGCTGCTCAGGCCTTGGCAGGGGCTGCCCAGGGAGCTTTGCAGTGCCCATCCCTGCAGGTGTCCCCTGGAGGTGGCACTCAGTGCTCTGGGCTGGGGACAAGGTGGGCATGGGGCCCAGCTGGGACTCCATGGGCTGGGAGGGCTTTTCCAGCCTCAGGGATTTGGGATTCTGTCTTTCATTTATTAAAATCAGAATTAAACATTTTGTAAGTGCTTGTTTGAACATTTCCTCAAATTTAGCCTTGTCTCTCTGCCCTCAGTTTTGGGTAATTCCAAGCCAGGTTCAATATTCAATGAGAATCAGATCAATTCCATGCACTGGACTGGATCAATTCCACTCTTCTGGACTGGCAGAGAATGTCTGGGATCTGTGGGGATATCACACAGACAGTGCTTGGAGAAGATCAATAACACAGAGGAGGGAAACAAGCAATAACACATCATTCAGTGAGGGAACAAGTAAAGCAGAAATGAAGATGAGAGATGTGGTGGTTGCAGTTTTCCCTCACTCACCTTTGTGCCTGGTTCTGTTCTTGTTTTCCCTGCCCATGTCTGTGCTCCAGGAGTCCCAGCAGATGCTGGGCAGGCTGATTCCAGAGAAGCAGCTGCTGAATGATCAGCTCAAGCAAGTCCAGCAGAACAGTTTGCACAGTGAGTAGATTTTGGGGCATGCCTGAGCTGGGGCAGGACACATTCCCTCACTGTAGTGTCCCCTGGAACTGCTCTTTGTGTGTTGCAAGGTGCAGATGGGAAATTGTTGTTTTCTGTGACCTAAACTGTTCCACAGAAGAAAATACTGACTTGACAATGTGTTCCAAACCAGGGGATTCCCTTCTCACCATCAAAAGAGCCTTGGAAGCCAAGGAACTGGCACGGCAGCAGCTCCGGGAGCAGCTGGATGAGGTGGAGAAAGAAACCAGATCTAAACTGCAGGAAATTGATATTTTCAATAATCAGCTGAAGGTAACCCAGGACTCGTTAAGCCTTTCTGAATGTTCAGTTAATTATTTTCTAACCTGATTGTGGGGGAAAAAATGAACTGAAATGATTAAGAATGTCAGTTTGGGGAGCATTCTCAACCTGTCTGTTGAGGATTTTATTTAATTTTTTATTTTATTTAAGAAAGTGCTGCTCAGCTTTCAAACTCAGGGTTTGAATCAATTTAATCTGCAGAGTCTCTTCAGGAGGAGATTTGAGCCCTGATTCCAAATCCATGATTGCAAAAATGAAATTACCAATTTCTGTGCTTTTGCATCCAAGAAGGGCAAGACAAGGCCAGCAAATCTGCTGGAATCAGGAGTTCAAATTGAAATCTTGAATAAAAGAGACTTGATTTTCTGCTGCCACCCAGAATTGTTATCTGCTGTCTGTGTGCTCCTGCTTGTCCCTGAGTGTAGCTGCCTGTGGTTTGTGGTTTCATGCTTTACTGCTCAGTCTTTGCTAAAACTGTGCTTTTTTTGTGTATTTCTGCACTGGCAATGTCAGGGTTCTGCAGAGAGAAGTTGGAAATCAGTCTGTAGGTACAAATTTTAATAGCATTCATTTTTTCATAAAATATTCCAATGTTCAAGTACTTTATCTGCTAATTCCACTGGTGGATTCTCCTGAAAGGTGACCAAAAATGCTCAATTTCCTGCAAGGTGTCACAAATTATGCTACAAGTATTCAACAGGAAAATAACTGTGGCAGATACATTAATGGAGTTGTTATGAAAGTTGATCAACTGGGATTAAATCAACCAATTTAAGATGGAAGGTGGGGTAGAATTTAAGCAACAAATAGCTTGTTTCAATTGGAGTTATTAATACTTATAGGAAGAATTAAAAGTGAGCCTCTCTTTCAAGGTTCATTTGAAGATGACTCTCCCAGTCTGAGACAGGGAGGATGGAAGGGGAGAATCTCTGCAGAGTCAGACACAGAACAAACAAAATGGGCACAATTTATATTTAAAAGAAAATAGAATGCTCTAATCCTTGCTTAATTAATCCTTGAGGTTTAAACCTCACTTAGTTTTTCTTCATATGTGGGTTTTGAATGCATCTTAGCATGTTGTGCTTCTTGGGTATTATTTTTTTTTAATGGAGTCCTTTAAAAGTGATAAATTGGACCAAAGGACATTAATTCTAAAATTAGTGCCTGTATTTTGTTTGATCATAAATTACCTGAACATAAATGGCAAAGGGGTGAACAGTCTTGGCATTGTGACAGCAGCAAAAAAAAAAAACCCAAACCAACAAACCAGTCACCCAAAAGTCAATCTTTTAAATATTGAAGGATTGCACTTCCCAGGTAACAAGCTGATGATAATTAAAAATGGAAGTTGCCCATTAAGCACAGATTTATCAGCATGTGCCAGGAATCCAGGAATGCCTTGACTAAAGGTAAATGATTTTGCAGTTTAACAGGAAAATTGGTTTCAAACAGTTGATAAGGAGTTGTGGAGACACTTCTTTGGAAAGAGCAGAAGGTCTCCTCTGGCCTGAGGAGATTGTAGGACTCACCTGCCAGGAGGAGCAGATAAGGAGGAGCTGTCTGTGGGGGTTTCTGCCTTGCTGAGCTTCCTGGGCTTTCTTGGAAGGGCTGAGTTGAGGAGGGACAGTCACAGAATCCCAGAATTGTCAGGGTGGGAAGAGACCTGCAGGATCACCCAGTGCCACCCCAACATCACCCCAAACCCTGTCCCTAGGGCCACATCCAGACACCTCCAGGTGACACCTGCAGGGATGGGCACTGCAAAGCTCCCTGGGCAGCCCCTGCCAAGGCCTGAGCAGCCTTTCCATGGGCAAATTCCTGCTGCTGTGCCAGCTGAGCCTGCCCTGGCCCAGCCTGAGGCCGTTCCCTCTCCTCCTGTCCCTGCTCCCTGGGAGCAGAGCCCGACCCCCCCGGCTGTCCCCTCCTGGCAGGGACTTGTGCAGAGCCACAAGGTCCCCCCTGAGCCTCCTTTGCTCCAGGCTCAGCCCCTTCCCAGCTCCCTCAGGAATTCTCCAGCCCCTTCCCAGCTCCATTCCCTGCCCTGGACATGCTCCAGCCCCAGCTGTACTATGGAAACTGAGCAGTGGGAGCTGAATTCTGAGACTTCTCCCTTTTGTGGTTTCTCAAGATGTGCAAGGCATATTTTGGGGGGCTTGGAGGATTTTATAACTGGATTTAAAACCCTAAAAAGGCACGTGGATTTTTCTGGGCTCAGCATGGAAGGGGTAGAGAATCCACTCAGAAGCTGCTGCGTGCAGCAGTGATTCCATGGCTGTTGTTCCTCATGGAATATCCTGAGCTGAAGGGACCCCCAGGGATCCCCCAGTGCCACCCCTGCCCTGCCCAGAGCCCCATCAACCCCACCCTGGGCATCCCTGGCAGCTCTGGCAGCCTCAGGGCCGTGCCCATTCCCTGGGGAGCCTGGGCAGTGCCAGCACCCTGGAATTTTATGCACAAGGCCAGTGAAGGCTTTCCTGGAATCCTGGATTTACTGGATTTGTATGAAGTGGGAGTTCTCCACCCCCAGAGAGCACACCTCTCTCATATTACATGATATCACATGATATATCAGTGATCACATCATTCCAAACCAGGTCATTATTAGCTCCCATAATTCTCACATAAAATTACCTAAAAAATTCAAAAATCTGTGACAAATTTTAGGAGCCACCACAGGAAAAGTGACTGACATTGACAATAGGTAGAAATTGGCTTCTAAATAATGCAAAATTAATAATTTCCCTAAATAGCAGAAGAACCTGTTGAGGTCTCAGTTCCTGGGTGTGTCCTGTGGTGCCATCTGTGTGATTATCAGGCAGCTGGATCATGCTCACAATGAAATGGGGAATATTTCAAATTGTGTCTCAACAATTCCAGCACATCTGAGCTTCAAATATTATGAAAGTTTATTTAAATTAAGAGATGATAGGTCAAGATGGGAAAGATGGAAATCTTCCTTTTTAAAATACATTTTTATCAAACAAATAAATTACAAACTCTGGATTTAATCAAGGTAATTTAGTTTACCAGGCAACTTTTCCAAACCACAGCAGTTTACAGATACTCTGGATTTGTGTCCATGTTTTTATGTTCTGTAATAAGTCAATACTTCATGCAAGTGTTAAATTACATCATCTTTGCTGTGTGTCTTAATATCATAGGAGTGATTAGGGAGATAAATAAGATTTTTTTTTTCTGCTGAATCTATTTGTCATCTCTCCAAAACAATTGATTTCAATTCCTTCTGATGAGTCCTTTGGAGTGGGAAATATTCATAGAATTTGGTGCATTTCCACCAACAGCTTTCAGGCTTGCAAAATGTTATTAATATTTCAAATCAGGTCATTTGAATGGTAGTATTGGATATCTTGAGGTAGAGCCACTTGGTTTCAGGAGATTGCTGGTGCTTGTTTGGCTGCTCAGGTGTCCTTTCAAATGAGGTTTGGGGCATTTTATGATATAAGGTAACCATCTGCTGCATTGGGCTGTATTTGGCTATACAGTGACTGAGTTTGTTACAAGGTTGAAAGTTTGGCCACTTCTTTGAGTCTTACAGTTGAAGGGGTGAAACTTCTGTGCTCTTTAAAAATCTCAGCCTAGAGATCTAATAATTAATGCTGATGCAGGTATCAATGAAATGGATCTGGTCACTTGTTTATTTTAGGATCATGGAATGGTCTGGGTTCGGGGGACCTCACAGCCCACCCAGTGCCACCCCTGCCATGGCAAGGACACCTCCCACTGTGCCAGGCTGCTCCCAGCCCCAGTGTCCAGCCTGGCCTTGGGCACTGCCAGGGATCCAGGGGCAGCCCCAGCTGCTCTGGGCACCCTGTGCCAGGGCCTGCCCACCCTCAGGATAAAGAATTCCTCCCCAGTGTCCCTGGATCTAAACTGACCCTCCAAGCTCCAAGGACCTAATGCCCATTTCCTAGAACATGGAAGAATCCAGAATTTCTTGCTGCTGTTCCTGCCCAAAAGCACACAAGGGCTGAGCTCATGTTTGTGAAATAGTTTTGCTGAGAATTCTTTCCCAGTGCCTGGCAAAAGCAGTGACCCCCAGTGGGCTGAGCTGTCCCAGTGCTGTCCGTGTGTCCCGTGGCTGTCAGTGCCTGTGTGTCAGTGTCAGCAGGGCAGTCCTGCTCCCAACCCTCTTTACATCTCAGCATTTCTTTCTTCCAGTCAGTGGCAGTGGAAGAGGCAATGCTGCAGTGCCTGGCTCTCCTCCTGGGCTGCATCCAGCACTTACACTCCTTCCCAAAGGTCTCCATGCCCTGCTCAGGCAGGACCCAGCTCTCTCTGAGTGAGGAGCCTCCTCCAGTTATGTGCTTCACTTTCCCTAAGCAGATGAGTGTGCAGTGTTTCACTGAGTCAGTGTTTGCTGAGGGGTGCCAACACCAAACCAAAACCAGAGAGAAGAGTTTAGCATTAGATTTTTATCTAATCCTTATGCCTGCCTGAGGAGTGTGCCTTGAATTGCAACTTGGGCACAGTTCTAGTGAGTTATTTTTGTCTTTTGCTTATCTGGAACTTCAAGAGTTTAAGTAAATTGCCTGTTTTGGTCATGATTTTCAGAATTTTTAAAAAGCAAACAGTTGGATGGGAAGAATCCCTACACATCACTGTAATCTGTGATTCCAGGTAGGAGAGGGGTGGCAGCTCCCTTCCTTTGCCCAGCAACCCCCAGGATGGGGTGAAGGGAGGAATTGTCTGCCAAGGCCAAAGCAGAGGCTTTGGGAGTGGGGAATGGGGCAGGAAGGGGTTCTCTGGTCAAGCTTCAGGGGAGCACAGAACTGCGGGGTCCTTTCCTCTGGCATCAAATGCTCTGCTTGTCTCAGGGGGAGAAGATCTGATGGAAACCTTGGATTGTAATCCCTGAACATCCCAAGTCCTGTTGTCTTTCTGTCAAAAAGGCACAATCTGAGCCAGAACAACTCCACTTCTACCATGAAGGTTTTTGTAACAAGTGACTTGGCTGTATATAGTGAATATTGAAATGCTGTAATTCCTATTCAATAACATGAATGTGGCTGTTTTAACACCTCAAATCCTCCTTGTTGGTCTGTTTGGATTTAAATGCCAGGGTAATAATTCCTCTGCTTTTAAGGTAAGGCATTCCTTGTCCAGAAATGAGCAAAGCCTTGGGGTGTCTTTGGAATTGCAGCACAGGAGGGGGAATGCCCAGCTGGGAGCTGTGTCTGTGCAGGAGGAGTGGAGGGCTGTGCTGAGCATCCAGCTGGAAATGTCTTGGCTGTTGAGGTGTTAGCAGAATTTTGTTCAGCTGGTTTCCAGTAGAGCTGTGGGAGATGCTGGCTCTTCCTCCCCCATCCTCCCACTTGGCAAAGCAATGTTGCATGAGATGCCCAGCACATCTTTGTTTCCTCCTGGCTGGCCCAAAAGGGATGTATATGGGATTTTTTCATCTCCAAAAATGCTCCATCCAGTGCCAGCACTATAAACTAGGTTTGATTTTCTTAGCACACAGTTCTGTCACAGAAAACCCCTTTCACAGAGCACTGACCCAGCACATCAGCTTGGCTGGGAGGGAATAGTGTGTTAAAATGTCTGTGGAAAACTTAAATGATTCTTAAAATGTCTCTTTAATTCCAACTTCCCTGGGAACTGATTCTCTCTTTAATGATGCTGAGCTGAGTTTTCATTGAATTTAAAATTGAGGAGCATTAATGAAATAAAACTGAGACCTGGGCCACAAGGATCAGCTTCCCGTTTGAAGCTTTCACCCCTGTATCCAGTGGGTCTGAATCACTTCAATTTCTTTTTTTTTGTTTCTTATGCAGTTTTTTCATCTGGGTCAGTGCATGAGGAATGAAAACTTCCTGTGGTTTGTAGATTGTGAATTTTTGAAAAACCATCCAAATTCTTCCAGGATTAACTCTTTCACTTTTACCTGTACCATATTTTCATGATAAGATACCAGTTTTTGAAGTGAATTATTTTCAGTGAAAATCCTCAGTGGTCATAGGTAAATTTTCCCTTTTTCTACTCTAATGCTGAGGAGTTCAGATGCAAAATTCCAGGTCATGCAAAGAAATTCCAGATAAAGGTTGGATTTGTGTTAATAGGTGTTAATGCAGAGAACAAATCTTGAGGAAAATATCATGGTGGTATTATTATTATTTATATTCTGTTTTTTTCAGGCAATTGAAGAAAAACTGACTTATGTATGAATGAATAGTCTTTGTACCATCACTCACCCCAAAGACATTCCTTAAGGATTTCAGTCTCCTGTGTATAAACCAGCCCTGAAGGTTCTTTAGTAAATCAGCATTAATTGGCAAATGAAAGAGTTGCTGTTGTGAGAGCTCAGAGGGCAGATTTGTGTATGGAATTCAATAAATGGATTCCATAAACCAACAAAAAAACCAGAAGTGACTGTTCAGATTAAGCCTTGTCCATTTTTCAGAGTCCCATTTAAAGGTTTTCTGGTTTCCTAACCCTTTAATGGATAAACATAGGAAAACAGTAGGTGGTTTATAGACCCTGGGAATGAACCTGAAATATCTGCATTTGGCAGGACTGTGACTTTGAGAGATCCCCAACCACTGCCAGGTGTTGTCCCCTCACAGGGAATTCTTTGGGGCCATCAGTTCTGATTCACAGAGTGGATTTTTACACCTGTTTGCCTTTTTTTAATCCAGGAGCTGAGAGAAATCCATAACAAACAGCAGCTCCAGAAGCAGAAGAGCTTGGAAGCTGAGAGGTTGAAACAGAAGGAACAGGAAAGGAAGACAGTGGAGCTGGAAAAGCAAAAAGAAGCTCAGAGGTAACAAACTGCTTTAGTGGAGCCCTAAATGTAACACCTCCCCTGGCATCTCCTGGAAAATATTCCTGTCTGCCCAAGACTTCCAGGGATGCAGATGAGGTTTGTGTCCTCTAGTGCCACCCTCTAATGCACGGGAAGTGGATTGGTTGGACAGCAGCAGGAATTTGCCCATGGAAAGGCTGCTCAGGCCTTGGCAGGGGCTGCCCAGGGAGCTTTGCAGTGCCCATCCCTGCAGGTGTCCCCTGGAGGTGGCACTCAGTGCTCTGGGCTGGGGACAAGGTGGGCATGGGGCCCAGCTGGGACTCCATGGGCTGGGAGGGCTTTTCCAGCCTCGGGGATCCTGGGATTCCATGAATTAGGTTTTTTCCTCACACTGTTTTTGATCAGGAGTTGACAGTGCCCTTGGACAAGGTCTGTTCTTTGCGGCACACCGAGTGTGTGAGGAGCAGCTGCTTCTCAGGCATTTGTCTCTAATTCTGAAGGAATTCCAGGGGTGGAACAGGCCATGGAACAGACTGGAGCACACTGGGCATCCTTCAGATCTTCAGAGCTGTCTTTACTGGGGCAGATTGTTTCCAGCAGAGAATATTTATTCATTTCTTGGTGTCTTGTCCCCTGGTGGAGGGGAAGGACTGGTTAACTCTGGTGGTTAGGAATGGGAAATATTCCCAATAATTCTCTGGAGTGCTGTGTAAAACTTGCAAATACTTCTCCTCCTTGGCCCTCAGCATGAGGAAAAGGATGGCCACGTGTTCTGATTCCTGCTTTTCTCTTTCTGCTTTGCCTGTTTGGAGTCTTACCTTGGGATGGATCTTTAAGGTCCCTTCCAACCCAAAGCATTCCCTGAGTTTGTGATTTCTGGGAATCACTCCCAGTGTAAGGAGATGCTGGGGAGTGATAAGTCACCAAAATGAAGTTAGGGCACAGATAAGCCCTAAAGAGGACACTTGGTACTGGAGATGACCCAAAAGCCTTGGTGGCTTTGGTTTGAGTGGCTCTGTTGTCCCCATTGTCCCCCAGGAGGATCCAGGACCGGGACAAACCGCGGCTGGAGCGGGGACAGCCAGAGGAGGAACCACAGTGGCAAAAAAAAATCCAGGAAGATGACAAGCAAAAAAGGGAAGAACTACCCAAGAAGAAGGAAAGTGAGGATAAGGGGAAGCAGGAAATGCAGGACAAGCTGAGTAAACTCTTCCAGCCCCACCAGGAGCCCAACAAGCCCGGCCAGGCTCCGTGGTCCAACGCAGGTAGGGTCCAGCAGCAGGGAATGCTCTGGGACAGCTCAGTTCTCTTCTCTTTTCCCATTTAACATAGAACAAGGTGGTGGTCAGGGCTGGGTTGGGAGTCTTGTTAAAGTAACTAATGCATGGGTTGAGCTCCAGGCTCCAAAATGGTTCTGTTAGGCATCACTGTTCTTCCCCAAAGGCTGGTGTTCAGCAGAGGGGAAAGCACAGCTCTGAGGCTGCAGGGCAAGGGAAGGGGGATCTCAGCTGCAAGGGGCTGGATGCAAGATGTCAAAAGTATTTCTGTAGTTTTTATTTTGGTCTGGGATACATGCCTTGGGATTTTTCACAGTAGGAACAATCTGTTGTTTAGTCACCCTTTTCCTTTCCTGCCTTCCTTTGTTCACTGGACCAATGACCTGAAATCTAAGATTTAATCCCCCTTTTTTGCTCTCCACACATTCACTTCCAGCTGAGAGCTTTTTCCATGCATTGTGTCCTGATTTTGCCTCTATTGGGAATCCTGCTTCCTCTTAAGTGGCTTGGACACACACGAGAACTGTTTGAGAATGTACAACTGGTTTAAATATTTGTCCAAAGGATTGCATCACTTTTATAACTAAATCCTGCCCAGAGCAGCTGGGGCTGCCCCTGGATCCCTGGCAGTGCCCAAGGCCAGGTTGGACACTGGGGCTGGGAGCAGCCTGGGACAGTGGGAGGTGTCCCTGCCATGGCAGGGGTGGCACTGGGTGGGCTCTGAGGTCCCTCCAGCCCAGGCAATTATGTGTTTCTATGATTTTCCCTGTTGCTTAGAGGAGAAAATAATAAGAAAATTGTATTTAAATAATCAATTTTTATATTTCCCTTGTGTAAAAAGGGGATAAGGTTGTTCTGCAGACCCTGCCAGGTTTGGTGACTCTTGGCTCCAATTCCACCCCATTTTCCAAGTGTTTAAAAATCAGCTGGTTTGATTTCTTCTCTCTGTATCTGTGTGTTTGTTTCCTTTGCTCAGAGAAAGCTCCTCTAACCATTTCTGCTCAGGAGGATGTAAAAATAGTGTATTACAGAGCTCTGTATCCTTTTGAATCCAGAAGCCACGACGAGATCACCATCCAGCCTGGAGACATCGTCATGGTAAGCAGGGATTGGGATATTCCTTGGGAAAAGCCTTCAGCTTCTGCCATGCTGGCTTAAATTCTATATGCCAAGAAAGGAAACTTCCAATCCCAACAATCTGGTTGCAGGTGTGTTGGTAGAGAATAATTTCCAGTTTTCAGGCATGTGGTCAGTGGGTTGTGTCAAACTCTGAAGCAAGGTTTGTCTCTCTAAGTTTTAATTCCCTGGTTAATGGCTGCAGGGATTAAGTGGGTATTAATACTAATTAATCATTAGCGTGTTCTTAACATGCAGAATGAAAATTCCTGGGGGAATTCTTAAATATTGGTCACTGGGGGAAGTGTATTCCCAACAGTGTTCTACCCAACAAAATTGATTTTAAGAGCTTTTATATTTTAGCTCAGTTTAGTAATGGTGGATTTTGGAAAAATACACTTTGTAGAGTCCTCTAAATTGTAATCATTATTATTTTTAAAAAACGTGTTCTGGGAAATTGAATCTTTTGGGGTTGGTTTGGCTTTTTACTTATTTGTGGCCTTGGAATGGGCTTCTAGAAAATTCAGAGTGAATCCTGCTGGGGACTCTGAGTGAGGATACAACAGGTTGTAAAGCTGCAGGAAATGATGCTGGAGAGGAGACTCTGGAGGCTGCTGGAAATGCTGGGATGCCTTGTTTTCCTGGGAAATAGGGGTGGCCTGGATTTACAAGTCATTCTATGGGCAAGAGTGATCACTGTTAAACAGACTTGCTGGAAAAATAACAATTTTCCCAAAAGCTGTGATTTTAAGAAGCATTTCACACATTTTTAGACAGAGATTTGCAGAGAAAAAACATTTTTCCTCAAAACGTGGTTCTAGGCAGTTCTGGACATATTTATCCCTGTTCTTGCAGGAAAAATAACATTTCCCTCAAATGTGTGATTCTGAGGAGTGCTGAAATCATTTTTGAATAGTGATTTGCAGGGAAATAACATTTTTCCCAAAATACAGAATTCTAAAGAGCACTGAAATAATTTTAAAAAAGAGATTTGCAGGGAAATAACATTTTTCCCAAAATACAGAATTCTAAAGAGCACTGAAATAATTTTAAAAAAGAGATTTGCAGGGAAATAACATTTTTCCCAAAATACAGAATTCTAAAGAGCACTGAAATAATTTTAAAAAAGAGATTTGCAGGGAAATAACATTTTCCCCAAAAATATGTGATTCTAAGGAGCACTACACATATTTTAAATAGAGACTTTGAGACCATCCAAGTCTTGTTGTCTGTTGCTTATGGACTCCATTTTAACCCCCTCAGCCCCAGCAGGGTAAGTCCTCTCTGTTGCCTTTATTTAAGTGATTTTGACCATGATCACAGCAGGTTCCTGGGGGCTCTGCTGCCCTGCAGGAAGGGTTCAAGGGCTGCTCTGGGCAGCTGCTGTGCTCAGTGCTGAGCTGTGCTGTAACCATGCCTTGCTTTGCATCCCTGCTTCCCCTGGAGGTCAAAAGGGAGTGGGTAAGTGCTGCCAGGGAGCTCCTCAGGGGCTCCACTGACCCCACCAGAGCTGGTCCCCCTGCACTTCCTTGGGTTTGAGCCCACCAGGGGTCAAATTAACACAGCCCAGCTCATTATCAAAAGTATTTCAGACACCCTGCACCAGGGTTTGCTTTTGATGCTGCCTTTGGCTCCTCCCTCAGCCCTCCCATGTTTGTCCTGTGCTTCCAAAGGTGCCAGTGGTGCCTTTCCTTGGAAAAGACCAATTTGCAAGCTCAGGGTTAAAGTGAAGCTGCCTGGTGGCATCAGTGGAGCTGAACTCCAGCTGGGAGCTTCCTGTCCCACCAAATCCCTGCTCCTTGGATAACTGTGCTCACACACATGGAGCTTTCCCACACTGGAGCTCAAATCCTGACCCATTTTGGACCAGTGGTCCTGGCAGGCAGCGGGCAGGAGGTGCCACCAGAGCCCAGGGCTGGGATTCCTGGGCTGGGATCCCTGGACTGGGATTCCTGGGCTGGAATTCCTGTGTTGGGATCCCTGGGCTGGAATCCCTGGGTTGGGATCCCAGGCTGGAATTCCTGGGTTGGAATCCCTGGTTTGGGATCCCTGGGCTGGAATCCCTGGGTTGGGATCTCAGGCAGGAATCCCTGGGCTGGGATCCCTGGGTTGGGATCCCTGGGCTGGAATCCCTGGGTTGGACAATCAGGCTGGGATGCCTGGGCTGGGATCCCTGGGTTGGAATCCCTGGGCTGGAATTCCTGGATCCTGGGATCTGATCCTGGGCTGGAATCCCTGGATCCTGGAATCCCTGGGCTGGAATTCCTGCATCCTGGGATCCTGGGCTGGAATCCCTGGGCTGGAATTCCTGGATCCTGGGCTCTGATACTGGGCTGGAATCCCTGGATCCTGGAATCCCTGGGCTGGAATTCCTGCATCCTGGGATCTGATCCTGGGCTGGGATCTGATCCTGCCTGGAATCCTGCCTGGAATGTGGTTGCAGAGCTTATTCTGTCCCAGGAGCTGAGCCTTTAGCAGAGCCTGGGAATGATCTTTCCAAGAGTGTAAACACCAAGCCTGAGCCCTGGCTGAGGGAAGCAGGGAGGAGGAGGATTTATCCAGGAAGGAAAAGGCTTTGCCAGTCTGGGGAGGGCTCTGCTCTGCCCTACTGCTGGGAAAAGCCTGTGGCACCCCTGGATCTGGTGCCATAGATTCCACAATTACTCTGGCTTTTTAATTCTCTTATCCTTTCAATGTGCTTTAAATTTCTTCCACTGTAAGTTGAGATTGATTTTAATCCTGGCTATAGCTCAACCAAGATTTTGTGTGGGAACAGATATTCTTCCCTGAAAAATCTACACTGAATTCTAGTGACAGTTTCTCATCAGTTTTCTTAGTTATTGATTGATGGAGTTGGAGTCAATCTTCTTTGTGATCCACAGAACTAAGGAGTTGTCAGCTGTGGCTCTAAAGTACAGCTGAATAAATAAATACAACCTCCCACACACTGTAATTCACTATTCAGGTGTGCATTTAAAGTCTGGGTGTATTTTGGAAAAAAATAGTCTGGGATTGTTGTTGAGACTTGTGGGTGGTGGGTGTAAAAATTAAAGGAAATTGAAACAAAATAGCTTAAAAAAGATTCAAAGGAATTTATTTAAAATTTCAGTATGGTAATGCAAAACCAGATGTGACTTGTATTTTAGATGAAAAAGAAACCAGAGCTGAAATGAATTATAAAATTTAAATTATCCTTCAAAGTGCCTTTTCATGAATGTGCATAGAGAACTTAATTGGGTTGAATAAACAGAGATCTGTATCCTCAGACAGTTTTAGAATTATTGCAGCTTCAAATCCTCTCCTGAAGAACCATTAATTGGATGGCTCTAAAACCTTTTGGTTGTTTTTTTTTTCCTTATGCCTGAAGAATCCCAGTGGTTTCTGTAAGCCTGTGGCTCACCTCAAAGATGCACTTTTTAGAGCATCTCCACAACCCAGATTTGCCTTTGCAGTGCTGTTTGTTTCCTCTGTGTGGTGATTGCAGTTCCTGCCTGAGTCCAGCTGGGGTGACTGATCCCTGTGTGGATTATTCAGCCCCTTGGTGCTTTAATCCCTTTTTCCCAGATCCACCCTCAGCTGTGCCCTTCCCTCTCCCATCCTGCTGCTTTCCCATCTCTGCTGCAGTGGAAATTTTGCTCTGCACTGCAGGAAAAGCACATGGAACCAGTCAAGCACAAAGTGCCTTCATCTCTGGGATTGCCTTGGGCTGCCAGGGGCTGAGAGACCAGGAGAGGACCCAAAACCTGCAGGGATGAGGGATGGGTTTGCACCGGGAGGGGGAGGGTGGCTGCAAATTCCAGGGGGAGGCACAGAGTCAACAAATGGCCCGAGGCAAAGGAATTTGGCAGCAGCTCCTCTGAGGAGCCCAGGAATCCATCCAT
>VXBC01012874.1:134021-146257 GCA_013399945.1 Ploceus nigricollis
AGGTGTCCCTGCCATGGCAGGGGTGGAGCAGGACAGGTTTGACCTGACCCAAACCATTCCATGGTTCAGTGATTTCAGTATGGAAAGAAAAGGGAAAAAAAAATTGCCAAGCCCTCTTGCATTGCAAGAAGTTCATTACTGCAGAGGAGATGGGCTGTTTTCAGTAAAATTCCCATTGCAGGATGTGTTTGTTAACTCTCTGACTTCCTGTGTCTGCAGGTGGATGAAAGCCAGACTGGAGAGCCAGGGTGGCTTGGTGGAGAACTGAAGGGGAAAACTGGATGGTTCCCTGCAAACTATGCAGAGAAAATTCCGGACAGTGAAGTTCCAGCCTCTGCCAAGCCCGTGGCCGAGCCCTCTGCTGCTCCCAAAGTGTCTGTGCAGGAAACCTCCACCCCCCAGGGAGCCCCTGCCCCTCCAGAGGCTCCTGCAGCAGCCAACAACTGGGCAGACTTCAGCTCCACGTAGGTTTGGGTGCTGCTCAGCCCCTCAGGGTGTGGGGTCCTTTGGAACTGGCACTGAGCACAGAGCCAGAGTGCAAACTAAAAACACCTTCTGGGAAGTGGAAGATGCTTTCTGTAGGAATCAGTTCAAGTTGCAGCCCTGTGGGACTTGGGGCTGCTCCCATCACACCTGCTTGGGCACAGCATGGACAGGAGGCATCCCCATGGGAGGATGTGGGCATGGGGGAAATCCCAAGGTGTTCACTTCCCTTGGAATCACAGAATCAAAGAGTGGTTTGGGCTGGGAGGGACCTCAAAGCCCACCCAGTGCCACCCCTGCCATGGCAGGGACACCTCCCACTGTCCCAGGCTGCTCCCAGCCCCAGTGTCCAGCCTGGCCTTGGGCACTGCCAGGGATCCAGGGCGAGCCCCAGCTGCTCTGGGCACCCTGTGCCAGGGCCTGCCCACCCTCCCAGGGAGCAATTCCATCCTCATCTCCCACTGAAACTTCCTCTCTTTCAGTGGGAACCCATTCCCCCTTGCCCTGCCACTCCTCTTCCTAATGAAAAAATCCCCCTCCAGCTCTCCTGGAGCCCCTTCAGGTACTGCCACCTCCTAAATCCCTTTCTCCTACATTAGTTTGCACCAAGCCTTATTGAAGGCTTCCAGCTTGCTTATTGTTATGTATCCTATGCTAATGGCAGAGGTGAAATGAAAAGGTGCTTTAATTCCTGATCACAGCATTAGTAGAACTGATGGAATTGAAACATGTGCCCATCCCTGGGTGTCTTAACTCAACACCCTGGGCACTTTTATCAACTGCAGTTCCTTCTCCTTTGACCATGAAATCCATATTTATAAACTGATATGTCAATGGGAGGCCCTGGCACAGGGTGCCCAGAGCAGCTGGGGCTGCCCCTGGATCCCTGGCAGTGCGCAAGGCCAGGCTGGACACTGGGGCTGGAGCAGCCTGGGACAGTGGGAGGTGTCCCTGCCATGGCAGGGGTGGCACTGGGTGGGATTTAAGGTCCAAACCCAAACCATTCCATGATTCTGTGTCTAAAGGAAAGGGATGTGAGAGGTCAGTGATGTGCTGGGGGGAAGGTTTCAAACCAGTTTTGGAAAGAATGATTAATTACTTTTATTTCTCTTCCCACTGTGCGTAACGTAGCCTGCACTGCTCAAACTTTGTAGGGACACAGCTAAGAATTGAAATAAAACCTGTCCTTCAGTGGGAAGGACAAGGAGCTCAGTTTGGGGTTGCCCTTGAAGATGAAGTTGTTAAAGTGGTTAACCAGTGTTGAGTTGNGACCAGTTTTGGAAAGAAACATGAATTACTTTTATTTCTCTTTCCACTTTTTTATTTCTCTTTCCACTGTGCATAATGCAGCCTGCATTGCTCAAACTTCTGTTTGTAGGGACACAGCTGAGAATTGAAATAAAAACCTGTCCTTCAGTGGCAAGGACAAGGAGCTCAGTTTGGGAGTTGCCTTTGAAGGTGAAGTTGTTGAAGTGGTTAACCAGTGTTGAGTTGCACTGCTGCACCTGGAGTTAAGGTGCTGGATACTCATGGGAAAAAAATTCATTTGGAACATTGGAATATTTGTTCTGAGTGAATTTTTTTGTTCCGACCGTTAAAAACAGTAGGAATCACATCATTCTTTTCTTTTCCTTTCCAGCTGGCCAACAAACAGCAGTGAGAAGGCAGAGAGTGATAACTGGGATGCCTGGGCAGCTCAGCCCTCGCTGACCGTGCCCAGCGCGGGGCAGCTCCGGCAGCGCTCGGCCTTCACCCCTGCCACTGTCACCGGCTCGTCCCCGTCCCCTGTGCTGGGCCAGGTGAGCTCCTGGCCTCAGCCACGTGCTCTGAGCCAGCACAAAGGCTTGGAGAGCAAAGTGTGAACCTTGCCTGTGCATTAAAACACTCACCTGACATGACACAGTGAGCACCTCCAGGAGGGGTGGCAGGGAGGGTCCCACCCGCAGAGCTGCCCCAGCCCTGGGAGGAACTGGGGCTGCTGGAGAGAGCCCAGAGGAGGCTCCAGGATGAGCAGAGGGATGGAGCAGCTCTGCTGGGAGGAAAGGCTGGCACAGCTGGCATTGTTCACCTGCACAGGAGAAGCTTTGGGCTGAGCTCAGGGTGGCCTTGCAGGGCCTGAAGGAGCCCCAGGAAACCTGGAGAGAGACAATTCCCAGGGGATGCAGGGACAGGACACAGGGAATGGCTCCCAGTGCCAGAGGGCAGGGCTGGATGGGATCTTGGGAATCAGGAATTGTTCCCTGGCAGGGTGGGCAGGCCCTGGCACAGGGTGCCCAGAGCAGCTGGGGCTGCCCCTGGATCCCTGGCAGTGCCCAAGGCCAGGCTGGACACTGGGGCTGGGAGCAGCCTGGGACAGTGGGAGGTGTCCCTGCCATGGCAGGGGTGGCACTGGATGGGCTGTGAGGTCCCTCCCAACCCAGGCCGTGCTGTGGATCTGTGATCCATTGGCAATATCTGGGGCAGGATTTAACACAAAGCAGTTTCTGGTTTGCTGCTCTGGGATGGCTTTTTTAGATTTTGGTGGTGCAGGGTTGGGTCACTCCCCTGGGGCTTTCTTCACTCCCCTGACAACCTTCACTCCCAGGTGGGTTACGTGGAATAGCAATGGCAAAGCTTCCCAGCTGAATTCTGTCCCTCTCTTCAGGCATTTCCTTTTCCTCAGTGGAACAACAGACTGTTCTTGGGAGCTCATGTGGTCTGGGAAGTGCTAAATACCTACCCCAGAGCAAAAAGAAATAGCAATGTGCCATGAATAAAGTGCAGCAAAGCATCATCTTCCATAAAATGGACTAGAAGTCCTGCCAAAGCAGCTTCACAAGGGTTCATTACATGTGTATCTTAAATAAAAATAATTAATTTAATCTTGCATTGCAGTCATGGTGTGTTAACAGACAGAAATGCAGGAGGACTGTAAACATTTCTGGAATTACTTTGGAAGTTTAACTGATGCTTTAGTTGAGACAGAGCCTGTATTTGTTGCTGTCTAAGCAGCCTGAGGATATAATTCCTTAAGCAGCTTTCTTGCTGAAGGTAGAGCATGACTGACTCCTGTTTTTCTTTCTGAAGGGTGAAAAAGTGGAGGGGCTTCAGGCACAGGCTCTGTATCCTTGGAGAGCAAAGAAAGACAACCACCTGAACTTCAACAAGAACGACGTGATCACCGTGCTGGAGCAGCAGGACATGTGGTGGTTTGGGGAGGTGCAGGGCCAGAAGGGCTGGTTTCCCAAATCCTATGTCAAGCTCATCTCAGGCCCCATCAGGAAGTCCACGAGGTATTTTGTTTGCTTTTCCTGTCCTTCACTTGTGTGCTGGGGTAGAAGGAAATAGGAAGAGCTGCACGCCTGAATTTTAAAGTTTTACCCTGTCAAAGGGACCTTGTTTTTATCTGGAGCGTTTTGACTTCCAATCCTGAAAATTTAAGAAATTTTCAATTTCTTAATTGAAAAATTAAGAAAATAATTAATAATAAGAAAATAAGAATTTAAGAAATTAGAAAACTGACCTCAATAAGAATAAGAAAATAAGAACAGTAAGAGAATAAGAATACTGACCTCAGTTCTCCTTGGGCCTTGCCTCACCAACAAAAGATTAATTAACCTTCTTAATTTTGTGTGACTTGCAACTGAAAAATGAGTGTGTTGGACTTTCTGAAGTACAGCTGTGTAAGTCAGAGCTCCTCTCTGCCCAAAATTAAAAGGTATTCCTCAAATCTAAATCACTTCTCATTATTCTTGCAGGGTTAAACATTTAAAATATCATTTTTTGTAATGTGAAGGCAATATTAGCATTAGGAATACAAATTAGGATGATTTTAGATCATTTTTTCCTGAGTAAAAAGAGGAGATGCAGAAAGTTCTGTATTTAAGGCAGTTGCTTAAATGTGGCCATGACAGCCCACTGGATTCAAAGCTTTATTTTGCACATTTACTGTCTCTTCTTCTAAAACCCAGGGAGTTGCTTGGGAGTGCAGGTGCATTTTATATTTGAAATATAATAATAATTTTTGTGAAGAGATTGAATTTCTTAAATAACCATTATTTTCTTCTAAAGCATGGATTCTGGTTCCTCAGAAAGTCCTGCTAGTCTGAAAAGAGTAGCATCCCCAGCAGCCAAGGCAGCAGTGTCAGGGGAAGGTGAGTCCTGGCTGGCCTGGCAGCCTCTTACTCTCAATTGTACACAAGAACTCTGCTTTTTGCCAAAATCAGCAGTCAGATTGTGCCCTTCAATGGTGTTAAAATCCAAGAGCTAATCAGTTTGCCTCTAGAATAATTTAGAATTATTATTATTAGAGTAACAGTTTTTGTATGTTGTGTATAGAGAAGGAATAATTTCACATATCACAAAAGATATGAAAATATCCAATAGAAATGTTGGAAGAAGTACAAACTACAAAAGATAGGAAAATATCCAGTAGAAATATTGGAAAAAGTACAAACTACAAAAGATACGAAAATATATTTTGTAGTTTGTAGTTTTTCCAATATTTCTTTTTTTTTTTGGCCATTATTTTGGTAACATTTTCTGATCTAGAATGGGTTTTCACAGAGGGCCAAATAAGCACATCTGTCCATGGTGTCAGGAGTTGGTAAATATTTTAATTTCCCCCAAAGCTCATTCCCAATGTTTCATTAGAGCTCTTAATGAAGGCAGTGACAGTCACTTAGGGAATACTGGGATCTTTATGGTCAGCTCCATTTTACAGGTGGAGCCTGGGGCACAGACTCAGAATTCACAGATATTTTTCTGAAGGGTTTTAAAAGGGGAATTCCTGGCTGTTGCCACCCTTCAGCTGCAGGGGAGTGTCCCCACATGAGCTGCCTTAACTCTTAATCCCCTCCAGTGCAGAGGCAGCTGTGGGTTAATTAAATCACAGGCAGAGGAGACCAATTAATCTAAGTGTAGGTTACAGGTGAACATTTGTCTGTGGTCCCTACAGCACACCTGAAGTTTCTAACTGCAATTCCAGGTACAGTTTTAGGGACATGAACATTTAATTTGTGTCTGGCCTGAGCACCACAGAAACTGAAAGGAGGGAGCAGTAAAGATAAGGGAGATAATCAGTTATCTCAAAGTACAGCTGCTCTACTCAGTAAATATTCCATAGAATCCCAGCTGGTTTGGGTTAGAAGGGACCTTAAAGATCACCTTGTTCTGGTTTTCCTGGTGTTTGAGGAGAAGGAGTTGTGGGCATGCAGGGTCTTGTCCCAGGTGGGATATCTCAAATGTTGTGTTTGTATTAAAAAGGAACACGACTTTTGTTTAAACACTTCAAAAAAGCTGTGTTTTTGAGAAACAATAAAGCAGGGATTTAGCATCTTCTGTTGAGAGGGTTGCAGAAAAGCTCATGTGCAGAAGGTGATTTTTAAGGTGTGTGCACTTTGCATCCCAAACTCTGAAAATCCCACTCATCAGCACAACCCAGAAACCACTGGGAAACATGTTTAATATCTAAATAAATTATTTATGTACATTTTAATTATAATAGCAAATGATATACAAACCCCTCCAAGGCAGCCTTTTGATAGATCCTATTCAGTTCTGATAGATACAATTTTATTCATTAAACATTGATGTTTCTATGAGTAATAAAGAACAAATTTGCCTTCTGCCTAGCCCTGTATTAAGGAGGTTTTGCAGGGGATCACAGGGGGATTCTGAGGAGTTTTCCATGTGCTGTATTCCCTTTTCCAGAGTACATTGCCATGTACACCTACGAGAGCTCGGAGCAGGGGGACCTCACTTTCCAACAAGGTGACCTGATCCTGGTGACAAAGAAAGATGGTGACTGGTGGACGGGAACGCTGGGTGATAAATCAGGAGTTTTCCCATCTAATTATGTGAGACTCAAAGATTCTGAGGTAGAGAAATGTTTTCTTTGGGGTTGTAGTGGTAGCTGCAAGGCAGGGCATGGTAGAGGAAATAAAAATGTGTTGCAGATTTATTGACTGAGACTGGAAAGGAAAAACAATTACAGTAACAACAATAGTTGCATTTTACAACTTAATATCATAAATAACTTGGGGAATCATCCATGAAAATAATCCCAACATCAGGAGTGCACTTGACAGTTTTTTAGACACTGGTCAGAACAGCCATGATTGTTTTAATGCCCTGGTAAGTTTTTAATGCCTGAGCTGTATCTTACTGCCATTATTTAAAAAAAAAAAAAACAAAACAAAAATCTACACAGTAATATTTCAGTCTATTACATTTTCCCCCTGTCATTTCTTGCAATCAAGAACAAATTTTGCACCAAAACATTGCTAACTACTGTATTTATTTGTCAGTTTTTGACTGAATAATAGAGGTTCTGTTTCATCTCTTTTTATCTTGAAATAATTCCATAGAACACATCCTTGTTGGGTTTTTTTGGGTTTTTTTTTTTTTTTTCGCTTTCTTTTTAGGCATTTTAAAGAGAGATGTTCTCTCATTTATATGGCTTGAGAGGATAATTTATCTCCCAGTAGGAATTAGCTTAGATTCAGAGTTGGGTACACGACTGATCTCTTGATGAGAAGGATTCTGCTTTATATCTCTGGAATAATGGGGGGGTTAAATAAATAAAAATCAGTGGATTTTGGGGGATCTGGATGGTAATGCACAAGAACTCAGTGAAAGACTGCAGCACAGAGCCTGAGCAGAGTCACTCCTCAAAGCCATTCCTGCTGCTGGAAAAGCCACAGGATAAAAGCTGCAGTGAAATCTGCAGCTGCAGGAAACCTTTCAAGAGGAAATTTCTGCAGTGTCAGGAAATTCCAACAACATCCTCTGGGCCAGGATTAAAAACCTTGTGGTTAGTGATGTTTAGTATTGCAGTCCTTGGAGAGGTGGGACTGGGGCACTGCTGGCAAATCCCTGTGCAGAGCTCAGGTGTTCATCTCTGAGTCCCCTTTTGTCAGAGAGCTCAGTTTGGTGTTTCTGTCACCTCAGCCTGGCTAGGGCTGCCCCAGCTCAGTGCACTTCACCCAAAGCTGCTCCAAGTGCCCTTTGTGCTGGTGAAAATCCCACCTTCAGCTCAGATCTTGATGAGAGAGGGAGGGAAAAGCACAGAGCTGGTGGAGCCCCTGCTGCTGGATGTTGTTTCCATGGCAGGGTTCCTGTGCCTGCAGGACATGGATCTGCCTCCAAGTGGGGAACTGGGTTTTGCTCTCCAGCCTGCTCCCAGAGCCAGTTTTTGCAGAGGATTTCAGAGTCCTGGCTCTCTGGGCACTCAGATGAGCTGCTGTGCTTGGACAGCTGCCTGGGCTGGAAAATGCTCTGAAAAGAGGAATAATTTCATGTGTTCTGCACTATTGACAGAACCAAAGAAAAGCAGGGGTGGGTGATCTTTCAGCAGCAAGGGCAGAGTTTCTAGAAATGACTCAAATTTTGTTTCTACAGCAGAAGAGCTATTTTAATTTGCTCTTCTGTGCCCATTCACCTCAGGGTGCTAAAACAAACCATTCCCTGTTCCTTCAAGCTTCAGTTCATTTAAGAAGTGGGGAAGTCTTTGTTCTTCAGAGGAACAATGGCCCATTCTGAGGGTGTTCCTTAGGGGGAGGTGGATGGGTACAGGGTTTTATTCTGGACACTGGTGAGAATTCCCTCTGTGGGGATGGCTTGGAAACACAACCATTTCAAGACATGTGATTATAAAAATTTGCATAGGGCTTCAGAAAATAATCCCTGAATGGATCCAGTTGGGATCTGGAGGGTCCTGCTGTACAACACAATTGGCAAGTCCTTGCTGGGGTTTATTAAATTGCCAGAGCAAGTTCTGCCCTGCTGGCTCAGGAGACTTCATCACTTGTCACAAAGTGCCCTCAGGTGTTCAGGGAGTGTCCCAGGTGTGCAGGGGAGGCAGAACAGGGTCTGTCCTTGCTGCTGTGTTTTCTCTCAGCAGAAGGAATAGGAAATGCTTTTCCCTCTCCTGAGTGGGCCAGAAATGGGGACCATCCTAAATGTGTTATTTATGAGTTTAGTTATTTCTTGAAGTGCTGTAGGACTTTTCCATGTGTTCCTTCTGCTTTTGCACTGAGGATTCTCAAAGACAATTCAGACTCAGTCTGGTGAAGGTAGTTCTGAAGTTTCTATTTTAAAATCATCTCTGTTTCACAGTGAAGGCAATGTCCCAGCCTGTTTGGTCTGTCCATGTGCTTCTAATCCAGCAGCATGGATCCAAGGCACGTTTGGGAGGAGGGGGTTCTCTGAAGGTCCAGGCACTTGTTCTTTCCTGAGGAGGGCAGAGGGTGTTCCTCTGCCAGAAACACTTCCCAGAGCAGGAGGAATTCCTGGGATCACCCTGGCAGTGCTTTGGTTCACTCCTCTCTGTGGGCTGTCAGGGCCATCTCCCCCTGTCCCCAGAGCTGTGCTGGGGCTTGCCCCTGGTCCCCTGGGGGCTCTCCTGGGTCCCTGCTCTGTGGCCCAGCTCACAGGGTGCAGGGAAGGGTGGGGATCTGGGGACAACCAAAGGAGTGCAGGGAGGAGAGGAAGATCTGCTGCTCCTGTGGGGTGTAACTGCAATAATCTGTGACAGGAAAGGAGCTCTGAGACATCAAGGCAAGCTGAAGATGTGTCTGCTAATCCATTTTATAGGTGACTCTCCAGGTGGGGAATCAGGAATTGTTCCCTTTTCTCTCAGCCACTGAGCTGTTCTTTAGTTACTCTTCAGTTCAATTTCTGCCAGAATCCCCAAGTTTTCAAAACACCAGCTGACAGGGAGAATGTGAAGGAGGAAACTGTTCTTTTCCACACAGGGGTTAGGATTCTGTGGAAGCCTTCAGGTGGTTTGATGTTGGCTCCAAGATCCTGAAGGTGAGGTTGAGGGAGGTGGAAATGTTGAAGGCAAGAGGACATTTATGGCTCCCCAGCTGGCCACAGTCCAGTTTAGATTTCAGTTGCTGTTATCCACCTCAGACCTCCTTACTGCAGGACATAAAACTGTCAGTGGCCTGGGAGGAAACTGCAGAATTATTTAGGGGGCAGGAACTGGACTGATGTCAGGTTTTGCTGGATTTCTTGTGGCTGTTCAAAGGCTTTGCTTCCCAATCCCTTGGATGCAGGTGTTCATCCCTCCTCACCTCACCCTGCCTGGGTGCAGGGAGTTGCTCAGGAATATTTGCAATCCAGCCATTTGGAGGGATGGAAACTTCTATTGTTGTTTCAGCTCACCTCCACAGAATTCCCATTCTGTAGATACATGGATTTGCAATTACAAATGGGATCTCCTTTGGGATTGCAAATGGGATCTCCTTTGGGATTGCAAATGGGATCTCCTCTGGGATGGCAAATGGGCTCTCCTTTGGGATGGCAAATGGGCTCTCCTTTGGAATTACAAATGGGATCTCCTTTGGAATTACAAATGGGATCTCCTTTGGTATTTGCAGCCCATGAATAAAAGTCTGCACTTCTGCATTAACAAATCATCCACTTGGTGCTTGGTATTTATTCCCAGATTTTTATTGCCATCTAAAATATTAAGGATTTCTGTAAGAACAGAATTTCCTGTGAGTTTTTGACTCACGTGCTTGTTGAGTGAAGCTTTGTAAATCATTTTCATGTACTGGAGAAAGAAACCTGAGTGCTAAACTTGCCTCTTGTTCTCCATTTCAAGGCTCCAGGAGCAGCTGGGAAAACAGGAAGCTTAGGGAAGAAACCTGGTGAGTCAAATATTGTGGCAGCACCTTCTCTCTGTTCTTAAGTGTTCAATTCAATGGCAACAAAACCTTTTCCATGAAAATAGAGTGTTTGCTCTTGGTCATCTTGGAGTAGTTTGCACTGATGAAAGCCATTATAAAATAACTGGAATAAATGCAGATAATAAATAATGTAACTGTAATAAAAGAATTCATCCTCTAATCATTCTAGTGTGTCAATCACTAAATAACATGTAGCTAGAGAATAAAAATCTGCTTGCTCAGAAGTGAATGTAAACTTCCTGCTGGATTGCTCAGCAGAGCAGTGGGAGCCTTCCCCCTTGTCCCAAGTCCCTCTCCAGGTTTCTTAGCTGTGAAAGCAGAAGACAGGAGGAGGAATTTCTTACTAAATACAGCAGGTGCTGGCAGGAGAGTGGAAGGTTTAACAGAGAAAAACCAAGAGCAGTCAGTGCTGGGTGAGGGCAAAGCCAGGGAGGAGTTGGGCTGGGAGCACAGCTCTGCTGCTGGGAAGGGCAGGGCTGGGTGGGATCTTGGGAATCAGGAATTGTTCCCTGGCAGGGTGGGCAGGCCCTGGCACAGGGGGCCCAGAGCAGCTGGGGCTGCCCCTGGATCCCTGGCAGTGCCCAAGGCCAGGCTGGACACTGGGGCTGGGAGCAGCCTGGCACAGTGGGAGGTGTCCCTGCCATGGCAGGGGTGGCACTGGGTGGGCTTTAGGGTCCCTTCCAACCCCCCAGGCCATTCCATGACTCCATGAATTTGTGTGCTAATCCCAGATCCAGGTTTAAAGCACCTTTATCACTCCAGGCCTTTCCATCCCCTGCCTGGCTCCCCTGTCCCTGCTCTCCTGCTGGCAGGTCCTGAGGGAGGTTCTGCTGCAGCTGCCTCCTGTGTTCTTTGCAGTGCCCTTGCATTGCTCCTCATCCTCCTCATGCTGCTCATTTCTATCTCAATTGCTTCTCTGATAATTTTTAATGTTCCTACTGGTCCTTTCCTTCTAAATTTCTTGTCAATCATTTGATCATGTCCATGTTGGGCTTCAACTCTCTTTGTATCTTCCCTGCACCAAAGCCTCCCTCAGTTCCAGCCTTCCAGGGTTCCTGGGTTCCTCTGCCTGCAGCTGCCTCTGGAATGAATCCCTGGGGGATGAGTGACTGTCCTGGATCCCTCAGCAAGGTTCAGCAGCACCAGCCCCACTCTGTGTGTGTTAAACATGTCCCACTCCCCCTGCACATGCCTTGGGGACAGGGCTAAGCCTGGCTTTGGGAGGACACCCCAGTTCCTGCAGCTCCACTTGGATCCAAGCCTGGGTTAACCCTGTGGGGACCAGAACTGTTCCCTGCCTTTCCACAGGCACTGTGGGGCAGAGGGAGCTCCAGCACCTGCCTGGGGTGATTCCCTGTGAGCTCCCAGTTCCTCTGTGTCCCCTCGTGCTGGGAGGGGACCAAACCAAGCACCTGTTCTGTGAGAGCCTGCATGGATCAGAGATTTCCAGAGAAATCCTCTTTGCTGCAGTGGAAAACATTCCTTTGGGGCCAGGTGGTGAGAAATTCTCTGCCAGCCTTAATTTGTACCTCTTGGTGCAACTTCATTATTTTGTCATTGATGTGTCTCCTCTCCTTAGGGAGCTCAGTGCAAAGATGTATTTACTGGAAAACACTGTGTTTTAAGAGCTGTACACTTCCTATGATTATTATTATTATTATTATTTTCTATTTCAAACATTTTTGATCTCCTACCATAGAGCTGCTGCACCTCTGGTTTATTACTTCTTTATTCCTGTAGTGCTCTGAACCTCTCATTTGTTTTACAATTACCATATGTATTCATGGAAATACATAAATCCATAACAATTTTATGGAAAGGAATAACACAGTCTTACAGCAGAATTAATGTTGGATAAAATGTGCTCAGATTTTTTTCAAATTAACCCTTTCTTTCCTCCTCTGCTTCAACAGAAATTGCCCAAGTTATTGCCTCTTACACAGCAACAGGCCCAGAACAGCTGACTCTTGCTCCTGGCCAGTTGATTCTCATCAGAAAGAAGAATCCAGGTGGTTGGTGGGAAGGAGAGCTCCAAGTTAGTTCCTTTTTTTTCCCCCTAGTAAAATCCCATTAAAA
>VXBC01012875.1:3052-29387 GCA_013399945.1 Ploceus nigricollis
TTTGATTGTCATTGCAGCCAATCCTTTCACCGAAACCTCCTCAGACTAATGTTTATAATGCAGGAAACATAGACCAGCAATTGCAGTATTCTTCACTCTACTGCACCTGGTCCCACCCTTCAAACCCTTGGAACTGACTTTAATAACAGCAGTTTTCCTCTGGACTGGATGAAGATGTGCTGGGAGATGGATTCAGATGCTTTGCCTCCAACTGTTTGGCACTGGCACAATGTTCATGTGACACAAACCAGTCCATGTGCATATTGCCAGGTTCTCTTATGTTCCAAAGTAATCTGCTGGGAATGGTAAAATCTGCCCAAGAATCCTGTGGGATTCTGGGAGATATTGGTCAAATCTGCCCTTGGAAGCCCTCTGTCAGTGTACCAGGATGAACAGCATTTCAGAATCTGGGGATATTGCCTGGCATCTTTCAGTTTAGTAGTAGAGATATGGCTTCTGCAATAATCAGAGTTACATATATTTTAATATCACAAATGCCAGTATTCAAAAAGCTATCTCTATCAGCAAACAGTTATGTGCCAGTTATATGTGCTGTCAATAAAAACCTGTGTTTATAGTCTCTGAAGTGGAGGTTTAGAGGAAGAATTCATGATTCAAGAATTCAGAAACTAAATTTTTCTATTAGATATTATTCGTTTTTGACAAATCCCTCTAAAAGCCAGAGTTCACATTGTTCCATGGCTGTCTCCATATACAGATACAGCTACCTCCCTTCAAACATCCTGGCTATTGGTAGGAAGTGAATCCATGACTTTGTGGCTATTGGTGGGAAGTGAATCCTTGACCTCGGATACCAAAAGCGTAAGGTGTGAGCCAAAAGAGTAAACCTTTCAGCTGTAAGAAATCAGTGGATTATTACAGACACTGAGGCATGCTCTTAGATGAAGACATGATCATACACTAAGCCAGTGTATTATTACGCTTTCATTTTCTCTACTGAAAGGTCTATTACCCTCTCTGTAGCATGATCTAATATCTGTTGAAGTCAGTGTGAGCTTTCCATTGAGTTTAATCGGCTCTGATTCATGATCTAAATGTGTGAGCTTGTTCACACCAGCTAGAATTAAGCAGGATATAAGAAGTGTAAAGAGGTAAGCTTTAAAATCTATGTATTTATCTCTAGATCTGCTTCTCTATATACATCTGCTTTCCATGTAGACACTTAGACATAACAGAACATCTATCTGAAGATGGTAACAAATGTGTGAAGGAATCCAGTCTAAATTTAATCAAGTGGTTTTAAAGGGCAACTTAGGTAAAGCTGATAGAAAGAAAAAGGAGATTTTTGAGTGGAAGGAAAAGAAAAGATAGGAATTCTCATGAGTAACCTTCCCAAAGAAGGGAAACTGAGATGCAGTTTCATGGTGGATGGTTTTCCTTCTGCTGCTCTGAAAACCTCAGCTATCCTAGATCTGATACACACATTATCTTAGAACAGGTTTTTTATAATCAGGGTTTTTTTATCATCAGCATATATTTGTTTTGTTTGAGGTTCATTTCCTACTTTTTCTTACTCTGTGATTGCAATGAATATGTTTTGGATTTTTTTTTTAATCTGAGTATTTTTCACAGATATTTGGGTCATTGTCACTAAAGGCTGGCTCTCTGAAGGCAGAGTGAACCCTACCCAAATCCATCAGCAAGGAATCAGCCCTCTGAGACTGTGCAAATAATATGGAAAATATTCCCATATTTTTCATCCTGAAGCATGTGAAATACACCCTAAAGTCTGAATTTTTAATTATTTGAAATCTTTATGAGGGGAAAATGCTCTGATAAGGACAAGACTGGGGCTTTAGGGCAGTTTTATATTGCAGGAAAGGGCTCTCAGTCATCTTCAAGTACTTGACCTGGATCTGTTAATTCTTCTTTTACTACTGTGTACATGGATGGCCACACTGGTCAGACCAAAAACTGTCTAGCAGTTCATCCTGTGGCTGATACTCAGTGGGTGCTGATATTCAGTGGGTGCTGATATCCAGGAAACTTTTAGGAGAGCAACACAAGTTGTACACAGAGCTGTCCTGCAGCGGGCAGCCCTCATCTTCTCTGAGTCAGCAGTTCAGCAGCTTTCTGAGCTCCAAAATACTGTTATGTTTTACAGCCAGTCTCAGTCCTCCCCTCTGGTGTTCTAGTAAATTTTCCAGCAGAATAGGGGATTTTGTAATATATTTCTTCCTTGACAACTCCAGCTCATTTGCATATATTTTAACGGCAATTAATTCACGAGCAACTCCAAAAGGGACTGTGTGTGCTACAGTTCTGCCCACACCCCACATCTCCTCACTTTCACTAACTGGTACAACTGCACAATCGCAAATCTTCGTTGTGACAGCCAAAATTTCCACCAGTGGGAATTACCTCTGTTGGAAAGCGGGCAAGGATATTGTCCTGCAAACTGTGGTTGATTGCCATAAGGAGTCCATCCAAATGGAGCTCTAGTTGCTCAGCTACAGCAGTAGATGGATCACTTTAAATCTATACTATAGACAAGGGTAGACTATAAATCAGCAAAAATTCTCAGTGGACAAGCTATTTCAGCCACAATTATTTGTTGTGGTGGAAATTAACATACATTAGATGTGTGCATATATAAGGTGACAGGATACAACAAGTGGGAGGGCATTACATGGGATATGGCTGTGGGCTGCAGACTGCTGGGAGAAAATTCTGCTTTGCATCAAACTCAAGAAGAGACTAACACCACTCAAATCTTCCACAATTTGTCACTGCCAATAGAGAAATCACCTGGTATTATACTCTCTATAAGCAAAGGAAAACTATCATAAATCAGCCACTAACTTTTAAAATTAAAAAAAAATATATTTTAGTAATGACACAGTGCTGAAAACTTTGAGGTCTCTGAAGGGCTCACAGACACTTGCATCCAAAACCCTCTGCAGAGAGTAGAAATAACCTAAGGATTTGGGGCCAGGCTTACTGAATTTCCCTGTCTCCCCCTTTATCTTCCAGTCAACAGGCATCAACATCAATTACTGTGGATACTGTTGGAAATGAGAATATTGTATTATTGTATTATTCATATTGTATTATTGGTCTATAAATCATATTTTGATTCACTTAACCTAGAAACTCAAAACAGAGGCTGAATAATGTGTTAGGTAGCAAGAAGGCAGGTGTAGAATGGGGGACACTGTGGCTTCTGTCTCTATTTTCTCCTGCTAGAGGAAGGGAGTGGCCATGGCACAAACCCAGAAATCTTTCCCCTTGAGAGTCCCGATGTTTGCACAGGCCCTGCCAGAAGACATATTTGAGGATTTGGCTCCATCCCACAGATTCCCTCTTTGCCATCCTTCTCCAATTGCATGACTCTTCACCACTTGGTCCAAAGAGGCAGAAGAACAGAAAGCAGTGAGAGGAAGCTGGAAAACACACTATCTGGAGGTCCAGGACATGTTTGTGTGACACAAACTGTGTGCCTTTTGGGCACCCTGAGCTGTAGGATGTGTCTGTGCTCTGGGCTGGTTGATCTTAGATGTCTTTTCCAACCTAAATGATTCTATGATTCTCTCAAGCATGTTCTGCTTGCCCCAAAACCAGCCAGAATAACTTGGATTGTGACATGGCTAACACCAAACCTGTGGATGAACATTGCTCTTTTGAGAATACCGTGAAGTTTCTACTGCGGAGAACCAACTTATTAATTAAACTTTCTCCTGTAACAACAAGACATCCCTAGGGAGCTGATTCAGACAGGAAATGAGGAGAAAAAGGAAGAAGATATAAGTTAGGGCAGCAGTAATTTTTTTTGACATTCCCATTTTGATGCACTTAGCAGGGGTGAGCAGGTTGTCTGATCAGATTTACATTTGACCTAATGACCTCAGTCTGCCTTAATATCAGTGGAGACAAGAAGGCACTGCAAAGGTATGACTCACCTCCTGAAAGCAGACATCTGAGTCAAGAGAAGCCCCCAGAAGTGCCTATTTCTTTCCATTGATTACATAGGTCAGATATAAGTGCTCACCTTACAGATGTATAAAGATGGGGGTTGTAAAGACACTGCAGAAAAGCATTTCTACCTGTCCCTCCACCAAATATAAAATAAGCCATGATTAATATGATTAAATCTTTTGGGCAGGAAACATCTTCCTGACATGCTGGTGCAGGTAAAAGTCTGGGAATAGCAGTAAAGGCACTTAGAAATACCAGAAGAGAAAAAAAAAATCGTTTATGTGTCATTTCACAGGGTGGAAACTCAAGCTCTACAGTGAGATCTGTCATGGGATCTATGAAATATGGCTGACATTAAAAGAAAGTTTTTAAAAAAAGGGTAATTTGGTAACCTCATAACTATTCTGGGTTAAATTAGTTTTTATCATTTTAGAGGAGTACGTTTCCACATAAACTTTTATGGGCTACAACATCTTTATTACTTGACTCAAACAGGGTCTAGTTTTCTGGATCTTATTTTGGTCTTGCAGAGATACATAATTTTATTAGATTGTTTGATCTTGTCTAAGTGCAGCTGTTAATCAGTGCCTTTCTACATCATCCTTTCTTCATCTGCCTTTTCTGATAAATTATTTCTGCCATTAAGACCAAAATCTGCTAGTCTTAGTAAAATTAATTTTGCCCATTGCTATAATAGGAAAACTTAACATGATTTCCAGATGCTTTTCAAAAGGCATCTATCAGGTATGTCAAGGAGGACCTTGGGTTTTTTGGGCAGCCTTGTTTTGCTTGCCTCTGTGTGTTTTTTAATATTCAGTGGTCAATAGTCCCACATGTAATTTGCACTGGATTTCTGAGGAGTTAGATCTTCTAGCTCTGATTACATATATAAAAATATCAGGCTACCACAAATCTTTTCATACATTGCACTAAAATATATATAAATGCTATCAACAGGGCAAGTTGTGAGATATTTTGTATTTTGTGGTTTTTCTCATATACAGATTTTTTCTGAGTTAACCTAGTCTCAATCTTGTTGAATCACAAAGATTTTCTGAATGTTTTTTTCTGTCTTTTTAATGCAAAACTAAAAATAGCCTGCTATAAAAAAAAAAAAAAAGGAACAGGTATTTGTTCTCTATAAATCAAAAGAAATAGAAAATTGTTTTCCAGATTGCTAGCTATCCAATGTTACACACCATAGAAAGATATTGCCAATTTATGCAGAAAATCAAGCAACAAAAATTAACAAGGAGAATGAAAAGAAAACTGGTGTTGGACTGATCTTTTCTTTCAGCATCTACAGTCCAATCTTACCAAAGTCCTAATTTATTTTTACACCACCCAGGGTATAAAAAGCTAAAAATGGAGTTAAATTAGCTATTGTATATTCTATAACACACTATGTGCATGGATAGTTTCTAAGAAAACCCCAGTGTTCAGCATATACACAAAGACTGAAAGGTGCAGTTGAGAGTCTGCTTTCCCAAACTGGATTAGATTCAAAGGAGATAATGAGGTGATTGGAAGGATGCTCTAAATTTATTTATTTTATATTTATTGTGGACCTCTAAGGACCCCCACAGGGCATTGTTAGTGGATAGGAAGTCAATCCACATAATCATCTGGTTATAATTTTGTTCTTTGTATAAGTGAACCCAAAAAGTTGCTGGAAATATGTAATGGGTTCAAGAGCTGCTGGAATTTGTGGTGGGGCTGTGTAATGTTTGCTTTGGTTTTTCTTTTTCATTCACTTTTATTTTGTTGTGTTTGTCTCATATGATACAGTTTCAGCAGACAGGATGTAAATAGCCAGATTTTCTAGCTTGCCCCTCAAATAAATCAGAGTTTTTCCCTATCACCTCTGTGTTGGCCTATGGGGGATGCTGAAATCCTCTTTGTATTCCTGGCCATTTCCATGCCTTATTTGTGGAGGGTTGTGTTAAGCCAAGTAACATTAACTGGGTTCACCAGCAGCACCCATCCTCTTAGTCTGGTGCATTCACAGCTGTGCATACTTGGGCCCACTGTGTGTCTGGGACAGCAGTTTTCCCCTGAATTTTGTTGTTTACAGCACATTGACCTCTAGGATGGAAGAAGTGATGCCCAGCAGCAGTGACCCAGCAGTGTGTGCTCCTCTCTCAGCAAGTAAATCAACAGAGAGTGTCTCTCTCTTCCAGACTGCTCATCAGCCCATGGGCTCTTGCAGCCCCTGTGTCATATGGTTTGTGCACATAAAACACTCTTTGCAGCTAAGAATTGGGCCTGAAAGGAGAAATTGCTGCAGCAGCTCAGTGACATTTCTTCTGTAGCTATATTTTTCTTGTCCTTACCAGTTCATTACCCTCCAGAAGTTTAACAGGCTGAGCAGGACTTTGAGTTAGAAAATCTCAGTTTTGCAAAATGCGGTTTAACAAACTCCCCACAGTACAGACACAATATTAACAGTAGATGATAATTAGAGCTATTGTAGCCTGATTGTTAATTGGGTTGTTACAAATGAAACACATGGATCATTAAAAGGACATCAAACATGGTGGCTTGCAGTAGGGACATCAGGCTTTGGCAAAGACAAATTGTTCATTAAGGCCATATGATGACTGTAAGTAGCAGTTGTTAACACCAAATTTCAGTCTAATGGGATGCTCTTTGGTGCCTGGCTAATTTCCCTTCTTATCTCCTTGTGCTTCTTTAATGGGCTTTTTTATTGGTGTGTGTTGTCTTTGGCTTTGTCACTGTCAGCTGTGCTCACTGGCCCTGACAGTCTCCTGACAGGTTTTCTGTTTGCCTGTTTGTTTGTGCAGCCACTTCTTAGCTAAGCCACCGATGTACACCAGACACATCAGTCCTTTTTAGCTTGGTGGGAGCACTCCAGTGCACATGAGAGTCTCCTAATTTCTCTTTATTATCCTGGTTGTTGTTCTTTTCTGTTCCACCGTGGTTACCAGCACAGCCAAAGTGCCAGACTTAGAAATGCCTGTTGCTCCACACCCAAACTGAGTGAGCAGAAGCAAATCCCACCAAAATGACAGAATATAATATCAACATAAGCAAAATCAGGAGCAAGGCCTCAGTAAAAAGATTCTCCACATGTGCTGAGGTGATATCATAGTGCTCTAAGAGAAAGTTGGTTCTGGGAAAATCTTTCAGCTAGGATATCTTAGGTGTTTTAGACTAATTTCAGGATAGACTTTTATTTTTCTAGTATTTAATTTCCAGAGGAGTTCTGCACTCAGCAGCATTTGGCATTAGTCCTCTGATGGACAACAGGTAGCCTACTCATTAGTCCTGTATTTAATTGGTTTTTAGTCACACTCTCAAGCTTTCCATCCCTTCAGTTGTAAAGATACGTTTATTGAATTCCACTTTTTTTTCAGACCTTTCCAGAATTTTTAGCCCTTGCTTGGAGAGAGGAAGCCTAAATAAAATTCCTGAGAGCATGGGGCTGGCCAAGAAAAGGGTTAAGAGGTGAGGGATGCTCTATTCCAGCTTTGTCCCAAATGAGTGAGGGAGTACCTGAAGGTGCCTACAAGAAACCTGGAGAGTGACTTTTTGCAAGAGCAGGTAAAGATAAAACGATGGGGAATAGCTTTAAACAGACAGAGAGTAGGTTTAGATTGGATATTAGGAAGAAATTCTTTACTGTGAGGCATTGGAACAGGTTTTCCTGAGAAGTTTTGGATGTCCCATCCCTGGAAGTGTCCAAGGCCAGGCTGAGGGGGCTCTGAGCAGCCTGGGATAGTGGAAGGTGTCCCTGCATAGACAGAGGGGTTGAAACCAGATGATCTTTAAGGTCACTTCCAACCCAGATTGCTTTTGCATTCTATTCCATGACTTCTGGGGCTCATGGCAACATGTTTTCAGTTTGATTCACCCTTGATTGGTATTTGCTGTATTTTCACATCCAGTGGGATCTGCCTGGGTGCAGCTGTGTCAGGTGATCACCTGCAGACCCAGTGCTGGTAGCTTTATGAACTGACCAAGTGCTTATGTGCTTGTGCAATCCATATGCAGCAAAATAACCAGGTACTGCTCTGGGGAACGGGGCTGCCAGGTTGGCATGCATCTCTGCTTGAAAAATTAGGCTGAATAAATTCATGCAGATACCCTGTCAATCAGCTGCTGTAGCTGTGTGGTTCTGAGGAGTCTGAGGGTCACTTGTGTCCTTCAGAGATAAGCCCACAGCAGACACATGGTGTGATAATAGCATCCATCTCCACACAGGCCTTGATTCTGCTGCTGATTTTGTCAGCAGAAGGCTTTTCCTGTGAGGAAAACCCTCCAACATAAGGATTCCCCAGGCTGGGCAGGGCCATCTGCAGACAGGTGTTTGTACCTTGGTGACCTGTGCTCTGTGGGGATAGAAATCAATTTGATAACAGACTTACTTTCAATAAAGACAAAGTGACACTTTCTCTTATTGGCAAGATTAATGCATCATATGTATTCTAAACACTGTCTCCTAAGCTGTCTGGCTTGAATTTTGGGTAATACAAATGCTATTTTTTTTCTTCTTTCTGCTTACAGTACCCTTCAGTTGAAGAAATAGCTTTTCAAAGGAGAGATCACACTTTGCAATGCTTTAATCTTTGTAAATGTGGAAATCTGATCTTTATAATCACTTCCAATTATTTCTTATAGCAGACCTTTCTAACCCTAAGAGGTTATTGATGTAATTGTGTTTCCTTCTTGTTAGGCAAACGATATCCTGTAAAGTGTCTTGAGCAAAATTAATGGCTCCATTTTTTATTGATCTGCTTGGCTCATGCAATTGATTTACCTTTCAGTACTGATTGGCTGATGATACAGTCAGAGCTGATAAATAAATCCTTTTCTAGTGCAAAGCATCATGAAAGAAATTGCCCACTGAAATCTTTCTCTTTTCAGTAGGTCTGTAACTGATGCAGAAAGGAGATTTGTCACAATGAATAAAAACTAAGGGGTTTTTTTTAATAGTGGGAGAAGATAATTCCTCACAAAAGAATTTGCTTTTTCTTGTCACAGGCGGACTATTCCCTATGGAAAATATCCTTCCTTTGTAATTTTAACTGATCATCAAGTTCACTAAACCAGTCAAAAATGGAAGATGGGCAATGGATGTGTAATGATACAGGATGTGAAGCTTCTCTTTTCTGTGGTGTTAGCAGCAATACCTTGGTGTCACCCAGCCAGGAGTCCAGTATGGGACAGTTCTAAATCAATCCTTACCCCCACTGAAAGGGATCTACCAGCCTGGAAATGCAAAGGCAAAACTTCTTTAAGACATTGGAGAATCACTTGCTCTTTCCTTTTCCTCTTTAATCATCTTCAGGACCATTTTTAAATGCTGAATGTATCAAATGCATACAGATAAATACAAAGTTTTTCCAAAAGTGTCAAGGAATTAAAAACACAAAAGCAAAGCCTAGGGTGTCACTGTGCAACATGGGTTCAGTTGTGAAATGTGCTTGGATCCACTGGCCTGTGCCAGTCCTGTTTTGGGGGACAGAAAGGGTCTGGAGACCATTGCCTTATGAATATTTTATTTCTCTGGTCTCAAACAGCAGGCTTGGATAAGATGTTGACAATTTCTACCACATCTAAACATGAACAAAAGGTGTTTGTGCTCAGTACTCAAGCTGCTGGCAGTTTTTGCACCTGTACAGCATCACAGGGGGTCAGAATTACAGAGCTAAAGAAATATGTACAATTGATATGTGATTTTAGGGGGTGCTATTGTAAATCAAGAGAGAGTTATGCTGTCCCTAGAAACATACCAGGACAATCAGGACCCCAAGCCACCTTCCTCAGGCTAAAGTTAATAGTATGACACCTTTTTTGCAGGAGCAGGACATAAGAAATCTGCTTCCACAAGAGTTGCTGAAGGTCGGGAATGATGAGACAATCAAAATTGGGCCTTTTGATTTTTTCTGGTGTTCTGTTCTAACCTTCTAACCTGCTGCTTCTTTCCATCAGAAAATGCAGAACAATATTAATTTCTCTCAGACAAACCACATGCTCTTGTTAAACAGACTCCTGTACCTGGCTCGTGGCTCCTTGAGAGCTCCTTTGCATATCCCACTCTCTAATTGCCAGCCACAGTGACCTTCAAGTGCTTTGTGCAAAATGCTGGAGAATGACCAAGAGCAACGTTTTAATAACTTCACTAGCATGTTAAAATGGGTGTGGGGGGAAAATCGACTTTATTGTGTGGAACAGCTGGTACTCATTTCAATAGGATTTACCGAAAAACTTTTTTGCTTCTGGGTTTAGGATGACTCATAATTGATCCCAAGAGGAGAGCTCAACTAATCTCTGAACAAAACATAATTATGATAAGTATTTTGGAAGATTTAATTATTCTGCCCTTGGGAACTTACAGCCTTTAGAAGAGATTCACTTCTTACCACATTTTCTTGGACTAGTGATTTGTAAAGGGACAAATAACATTTAACTCCCATCATAAAACAACCTTAATTTTGGCCTCATTAAAAAATTAATCAAGGCACATATACTTTACTCTGAATGGCATTAGTGTAGCCAAGACCCAGGTCCTCAAAGGTATACAACTGTCCAGATAGGAATTAGCCATCTAATATTCAGTGATTTTGATGGAATTATTTACTTAACAGCCATTGTGGGTCTGAGACTAAATCCTAGTGGGGAACTTGGTACCAGCTGGCATATGTGATGCTGCATAAATGCTGATGTTGCACAGCAGTGACTGAGATACTGGGAGAGCAGCTCTGACACTGTTGGCTGATAAATGTGGGAGGTGATGGTTTGGGCAGCCGAGGGAGAAAGCAATGTCAATGCCATCAGGCAGAGAAAGGAAGATTCACACAAGGGGAGCAAAGACCCCACTGTTTCAAGAAATAGAAGAAGTTTTCCATAATTCACTGTTGCTCTAATGCTCAAGAGTTTTGACAAACATCCTCTGAGTGGCCTCATATTTTGTGGGTTCAGATGTTCTCTGGAGCACCTGGCAAAAATATATTGAGGCAAAGATCAAAGTTAAGGGATTACACATTAAAGTAATAGCAAATTTTTCACAGTCAGGTAACATTTTGGTTTCCACAACTCCTGTTGGAGATGTGATCTCACCAATTTAAATTTCAGTTTTCCAGGAAATGCTGACTAGAACAGTATATTCCTGGGTTTTTTTTTGAGAGGGAGCTCTCAGAGTTAAATATGGCTTCTGCTCCTAGACTCCAGGAAAGACAGTATATAAATGTTTTAAGTGAAGAAAAAAGATTACTTGATACAAGAAAAACCTTTAAAATGAAAAAACCAACAAAAACCAAAACTCAAATCCCATAACCAAACAAACTGCAAAACAAAACAGAACAACAGCAAAGGGAAAATAAAGATACTTCCTTCCAACTTCAAATGACCATTCATTCTTTTTGTCTGTGATAAACCAGTCAAAATAATTGAAATAATCTATCTTGGTGCCCCACAAAAACAATGTCTCCTGTATTTAAACAGTGCAAATACATTTTTGCTGGCAGGAAGAAATATATTACAAGTCTAGAGTATTTTCTCAATTCCCTGAGATAGCCTTAACAGGACCCTGAAGCTAAACAAGTACTTACACATATCAAATTCATTTTCACTACATTCCTGGCACAGTAATGCTTGAGAACGGAAACAGGTTGATGGGTATCAGTTTATACAGTCTACTGAAAAGTGTGGATTTAAATGTTGTATCACTAATTTCCACCATACAAAACTTCAGGGGCTTATATAAATGATAACATTGACATCAAAAAAATTTGGAGTCGAACTTGGATCCTTGTGCACCACTGGTGCTGAAGGGATGGTGTGTGTGAGGTACCAGCACACTGATGTCAGACCCAGTTTGGGGCTGCAGATGTGGGAAGGGACAATGTGGAGCCAGATGCAGGGATCTGTCCTCGCTCACAGCACTGCACACACAAACTGCACTGGTGCTCCTAGGACAGGCTTTGACAGATCCAGAGGGTGGAGATGGAAACAGTCTTCTGGAAAACAGGCAGAACTCCTGATTCCATCAAACACGGAGCCAGCCCTCATGGCTTCACTTGGCCCCAGGTTTGGGCAAAGCAACAAGTGTCTGCGTGTGAAAGGCCCTGCAGTACCTATCAGCCGTGGTGCTGTTTGGGCAGCAGGTGTCCCAAGGAGTTTTCTCCATCAATGCCACCGCTCAGAGCATTTTAGAGATGGTTCACTGGTAAGGTGTGTATGTACAATCTGTTTGTGTGACTTTTATTTTGTTTGGGTATGACTATGCTTTACTGGGGAGGGCTAAACCTTCACTGCTTGCTGTGTTGTGGGCAATATTCACATTATCAGCACTCTGGAGAACTGGAGAGTGTCCTGCAAAATAGAAATCCATGGGTTGGTGTTCACAGACCTCTCAGTCAATTTATTTGTCTTGCAAGTAAAAGATTAATTTTATATTTTCTGCCAAATATCAAATGCAAAGTCAAACTCAAAACTGGAAGTCAGGTTGGAGACCCCTTCATCTTCATCATCACCAGTAATAGGAGTTTTTGGGTCAAGATGCCCCTGTACAAATCCATTAGCCTTTAGCTGGACTGTAGCATTTCTGCAGCTGGGCTCAGTGCATTGTTTGCAGACTCCAGAGTTATACAATAGCAAATGTACATTCACGTCTGTGACTTCTACTTTTGATCTGCAAGATGATCTTTATTGATGAGCTATCTTTTTTCCTAATGTTTATTTTCTTCTTCATTGTTTATGAGCATTTCAAACAGCTTTCTTTCTTTCTCCATCTTTTCTGGAGCTTTTTATTGACACTAATGCATGACAGTTGTTTAAATGAATAATTGAGTGGATTCAGGTTTAAATATTGATTAATTGTTAAGGAGTCTAGGTTCAAAGTGGGTGGCTACACAAAGGGCTGGCATGTGTGAGAAGGGAAATACACCAGGAAGGAAAAGACCATATTTATTTTGTGGTTTTGTCATAAATTACTAAAAAGCTTTAAAAAATTATACTATAAGTTTTTCAGCTCCAGATCTGATCCTGCTGCAAGAAGAGAATATAATTTTCCACATTATACTGCTATAAAGAAGGAATCTGTGGCATGCCCATGCCTACTGGCAGAAAGGCAAAGAAAATCCAGCCACCACATCCAGGTGTTTCTGTAACAACATTGTGGTGCCTGACTGTACTTGAATACTGGTTGCTGTTTGAAATCCAATCCATTTTGCAAACTGTACATTCCTCACCAGCCAAATTACAGTTCTCCCAAATGTTCAAACCATGAATGATTCCTAATATCCATCCATATGAAAGTTTGGAGTCTTTGAATTTGTAGTGCAGTTATGTGGTCCTAATGGCAAATCCTCAGCTGAAACAAACTGTTCTGTTAAAATCAGGAAAGTCATAGTGGTTTAGAACAAAATTGGAATAAATTTTCTTATCAGAAGCAGTTAATGGAAGAAGAAATATCCTGTAGGATGCTGCATCCCAATGGATCACTTCTTTTAGGAAGCAGCAGAAACTCTCAATTGCAGACCTTCCCTGCTATCTCCTGCATCTCCATTTCTTGTATCAGCAGGTGGCAGCTGTGTGACAAGGGCAGTTATACTTCTGAAATCAGGAGATTTGGGTTAGGTTTATTATGGCAAAAGAGGGATCAGAATTTGGTTTCCTCTTTTTACACCTTAGACACGTGTCAGTGTTAGATCTCTGCCTAGATGGAGACTGGCCAGGGAGAGCTGGGTTTAAGAAAGAGGTAAAACCAACTCTATCAGTAAGCAGGAAGAAAAAGCAACTCTTCTACTTGCTGATCCATATGAAAAACCCTATTTTTCTTTCACGGACAAATCCAAGGAAGTGATTTTTCATTCTGGGCGAAACTGCAGAAACTACTTGAAAAGTGCTTTTTCCAAGGATTTTTCTCCAAGGCAGATGCACCTCGCATCCCAGTGATGACAGAGGGCTGGTGTGCTGTGCAGTCCCCATGCTCCAGAGGAGGGTGGGGTGTATCAGTCCTGAATTACAAGTGAACAAGCCATGTCCTCCTGCTACATTCAGATCAGGGTGATCTGTCTGTCCATCAGTCTTATGCTGCCCATGGTCAGGATATGTCAGCTCTTGCCATGCAAAATTCACTGGCAACAGCAGTTTTTGACTGTTCCATTATAATTCATTTCACTATCAGGCTGCAAAACCCATGTGGCTGAGAGACTCAGAGAGAGAATTAAAGAAGCCTTTCTGTGTGAAATAAGCAGAAAATCTCTGAAGTAGTCATCTGTTTTAGTGTATCTGGTGTGCAAGCCTGGACAGTCTATTTCTGGTGGCATCAACTTATTATGTCAAGAGCTGGGGTGTCACTGTCAGAAGCTCCAGATGCTTCTGTGCCTGCATGTGGAAAGTAAAAGCAAGGAGGGGATTCTGGCTTTGATTATTTTTTATTTCACATTTTTGTTGGAAAGGGTGATCTGAGGCAAACATGAATTTTAAGAGGAAAAGTAAAGTTGCAGAGACCAGTGCTATAGAGAATTCCGCCTCTCAGCATTGGGTAATACATTTCCACAAGCCAGTACATTGGCTTCTAAGAGAGGGGAACAAACAGGACTGTGAGGATTAGTTTTTCTTCCAGAGAGCAGTGTTTGCTGCTTTGTAGGTAGGTTTGTAACCCTGCACAACAGGCTCTATTCCTCACTTGGCCAGTCCTCAATGCCTCGCTTGCTGGAGCTCTGTGCTTTGTGCTGTGAAAGATTGGCACTGCTGGGGTGTGACACAGGCAGCAGGCTGGAGGAGCCACAGCTCTGAGGAGGACAACCACAAGGAGGTATTTGGTCTTTTCAGCAACCAGACAAAAGCCCTTTGTGTTTGTGCTTTCACAATCATGACCCCATGTCTTGTGATTTGATAAATCAATATCTCCAGAAACAATCTGGCCAGGCCTGGTTTTCAAACACCCCCAAAGAGTAAACTACTTCAGAGCTGTGCTGCATAACAGGGGTGAGTGGAGAGGTTATTTGTTTATATTTCTGTGATCAAGAAGATGTGCCCTAGAGCCCTACTGAAGGTCTTAGCACAAATAAACTCTCTAATACCCAACTAAGAACTAAAAGCTGCAGTGAAACTTGACTGGTTTTAAAAGAAGCAGAATCAGGCCAGCATTAAGTGCTTCCTAAAACTTTGGCTTCCCTTGAGCTTTTTTGACAATTCAGATTCATTCTTTGATGTGCTACCAGCAGAAATACTTATATCCAGTATTAATTTGAAGAAATAGCAATTTTGCTCTCATGAAAGAAGCACCAACATGACGTCTTGGACCTTTGCAGCAGCCAGTGCAAGATGTCACAGGAGTGTTAACAACATTAGAGTGACCATACCAATTGGGATAAAAAGTCTATTAATCCTAGCAGTGCATCCTGCTGCTGCTTATCAAGCCTGAGAGCTCAGGTCCTGCAAATCCCTGGGGTGGGGAGACTGGCTCTGGAAAAGCTGTATTGGGAGCACTGAGTTTGAGGGGCTCAGTCAGTTGTGTTGTGTTTCCAGCTCTTCCCTGCCACATGAACAGCAGCCTACAGCCACTGATAACTCAACAAATGCTTAACTATAACAAGAATCAAATCCGAAAAAAAATCACACAATCTAAGATTGATTTGTTTTTCTTTTACTAACTTGACTGATGAAACTACCAGGCTTTCAGGCTTTTGCTACCCCAGGTCCCCCTGTGGTCCTTTCATTTTCCACCTGCTACATCCTTCTGATCCCAAGAGAGCTTTAAGGCAAAGGTCAAATGTTGCCATTGGTATTTTGGCTATGTCATTGCTGGGCTCCCTTAGGAGGAGCTTCCTTAGCTGTGAGCCTGATCCTGGTCAATGGCTGGTGTTCACTTTTACTGTTTGTCCCAGCACCTCTCCTGTGATTATTCAGTCTCAGACAGACCTACAGGCTATAAAGACTGTTCTCAGTTTCTTCTACAGCTAACACCTGTACAAAGAATTTATTAGCTGCCTGGCAATAGCCTTGTCTTTCCTGAGTGATCCTTGTCCACTGGGATTATCAGTTTGCCCTACAGGCTCCCTAGGCAGCATTTTGCTCCTGGTGTATTGGAAGAAGAAATTACTATTTGTTTTAATCTTTTAGTCATTTGCTTCTCAAATAGTTTTTTTCTGTGAGCCTGATTTTATTTTGTGTTTATATAATGGTTTTGGTTCACCAATTTGAGATTTTCCCAATTTTAAGATTTCCCAGCCCAGTGCACCTCCCATGTCTATAAAGAATTTATGATACTTCACTAGTGTTTTTATTACTATTATTTGTTTTGGGTACAGTTTCAGTCTGTGGAATGATGCCTTCTTAATTCTAATAACCTCTTTTTCTTTGCTGTGTCATCATGCTGCTTTCCTGTTATCCTTCCTCAAGATTTCCTTAAGGGGTGGAATTCACTGTGCTTCCAGTTTCACATCCTTCAGTAGTCTTCATACTGCCTAAAAGATTTTAATTCCCTCAGCTGGTTGATTTAACTTTTTAACAAGCTTCCTCATTTTCACCAAAGCTGTCTATTGGAGTTTAGCTCTACTACACTGGACTTTTGTTGTGGTGGTAGGGATATTGAATCTCAGTTCATTTTAGTCTCTGTTAAAAGTGGGGATTCCACTGTGCAGGTCTGGATCAGACCTAGTGCATTGCTCAGTGTGAAGGCAAGAGCTGCTTTTCATCCCACCATGTGCTCCAATGAGCTATTGCAGATAACTGAAATCCCTGAATATATTAAAAAGATAATTCCTATTTCACTTAGGTCATGCAATAACCACTTTAGAAGATCAACTTGGGGAATTTGCCAGCATACAAAGCTGAAACCTGTGCTCCTGAAATTATCCATTCACATTCAGCCTGTGTGGAGAACAACAGGGTAGAGAACAAACTGAAGAATGAATGGAAGCTACCCTCAAAATTGGGACTATAATTTCCCCTTGCACACATTTCAGTTCATCAACAGCCAGTGCTTGGTCTTTGCTGGGAGTGGGAATGCTGATCCTTAATTCACTTAATTCACTAATTCACCACTGATTTGCCAATCCCTTCCAGACAGACTGGACCTGGAGGTGGCTGCAAGGCAGGAGAGGAGGGGATCTTATCAGAGGCACAGAAGGAAAATCCCCTCCAACTGCAAGCCAAGCCCAGTCTTTGGGGGTGTGTTTGTACCATATGGCACCACACAGCTCTGAAAAACAAACCTGACAGAGCAGGCTCTGAACACACAACCTAATGCTGCATCTTGCTGTTATTTTACACTTCTTAGCTACAGCTCTGGGAGGTCTTCATCATATGCCAGCATAACCCAGATATGTACTCCACTTTGTCTTTTTACATATATATCTAGATTTTTTTTTTGGCTGGGGTTGGTGTTATTAGGAAGAAGCTTTAGAGTGAACAACTGACATCAAATATACCTCATTCTGCCCTGAGATAATGTGATATGCTAAGAAGTCTTTTCCCTATTTTGTATGCATTGTATTGTGTATGCATTATTGTCTGTAATGAATTTACAGGTGTTTTTCAGAGGATTACTGAACAGGGCTGGTGTAGTTTTCACAAGAGAGAAAACCACGTTTCTAAATCATGAATGCAGGGAATTACCATCACAAATGATGGCTTTTACTCTGTGCTATTAAACTCTGCTACAAAACTGGATCCAGATACAGCTGAGGTAAAAGTAGACCAGTGCCTGCTCAACTTCTGACTTTTTTGTTCTTGCACTGTGAATATCCTTAGATGAGATGAAAACTTATCAGGGACTAAAGACATGGTGATGCCATGATGGTAAAATCCAGAGCAGGAGGAAAGTGTGCAGGTGAAAGATGATAACTGAGGGCACAGATTATTCTCCTCTTGAAAATCATTACTTTTTTTTGCAAAACAAAGGAAAAAACTACACACTCTGAACACAACATTAACAATGATGTATCACAAGTGTTTACCTCTCCCTCTTCCTAAGATTGAGTAAAGACAATTCCTGTCACTGAGTCGCACTCCTGGTGGTTTTGGACAGTTTGGCAATGGTGTCACACTATTGGCAAGAGCTCAAATGAACAGAAGATACCTAATGACAACTACAATTTCTGAATGTGTTTGTCTAGTATCTTGTGCATTCCTAATTATTTATCCTGCTGTCCAGCTCTCAGCATCAACAGCCTTCGTTGTAGCCTTGGCCTCTCAATGGAGCATAAAGGAGTGCAGAGATCTCTGAAACACAACTAAAACACAGATTGGAATTCCCACTGTGTTTCCCAGGGCTGTCATATGACAAATATTTAATTGGCTGTAGATCAGTAAAGCACATATCCCACCTGCCAACATTATTTGGAAAGAAATCATTGAGAAGTTTGGCCGCTGCAATGTAACTCTTGCTAAGAGCACTAAGAGCAAATAGGACTGTGACAACATGGTATGGCAGTCTTATTTGCAGGCTCTTGTAATTTCATTAGGATTTGATTGTTTCTCCTAGACAATTTTATAGGGCTTTTTTTTTTAAAGTTGCTGTAGATTGTTAGAGAAGATTACACTGCTCCAGCAGGTCTTACAGCAAGTGCTCTTATGAACTCTGGATGCCAGGGACACTATTGGGAGCTTTTCCCTTTTATGGTGAATTACAAAGCTGAAATGTGAAAAAACAAGTCTGCTCCCTTTATTGCTTCTTTATGGTGCATAAGGGCAGTTTCAGCATCTATTCTGCCACTGGCCTTTCAACACAAATATCAGACTCTGAATACCTGGATTTGTTCAGGGGGTCTGGGGAGAACAGGTTCAACAGGACAGAAATATCAGAACAGACAAAGCAGAATCTGCATTTTATTCCTTATTCAGTGCCTGAACTGCTGCATGACTGCAAACCCTACTTTACTTTTTCTGTGTTGGGGTCTACCTCTTTGCCAAGATTGATTTCACCCAACTTTAGGTGTTATCCTTCTAGTTAAAGGGAAAGAAATATGTATATTTAGGGAGTGGCTCATCTGACCCATCTTAGGTGTCATCTTTAGCTTGAGAAGAATCACACCATTGATGAAGACATGCTTCACCTTGTTATACATAAGAGCCATAATGGGTCACATGAATCACTTAAACTTGGAAGAAAAATCACTGACAGGAGAACTTGGTGCCTCCTTATCCTTATTTGCACATAAACACTTCAGCTACACAACAGAGAGAGTCACCAAGGCCACAGGGGCCTTCATCTGTTTCCTGTGATCACATACTGAGCAGCACTATCTGATTCTGAGGGCACAGTTCTGCTTTATTTATGAGTCTAGTTATTTTAAGGCAGAAAAGAAATCAGAGCTTCTGAAGAAATCCTCCAGCTTTTCATCCTAGAGTAAGATGTTGCTTGTAGGCAAAGAAAAAATAACTTGGGAGATGGGGTATGACAGTACTTTCTGACTATATTTAAGCATCAGAGAAGCAGTTCTGGGTGTCATGTAGATGGAACTGGCTGACAACACAAGTCATGGTGAGCTTAAGCCCTTACGTGAGCAGAGATAGTGAAAACATTCTAGAAATAAATGATGGTTCTCACATACCACTTGTGTTTCAGTCTATTTTGATTTCCACCAAATAGCCCAAGGCTTAAAAAGAAGCAAACTTATTCTTAGGAGATAACAGGAAAAAACCCCAACCCCATTGTGATTAAAGGACTTGAAGGGACATGGTGACAGACATGTGAAGAGATTGACCTAACACTTGATCAAACATTTCTAATATGTTAGAAAACGTATTCCTTCTGAACACTGATGATGGTATACCCTTGGGACACACAGCAGGGATCAGACCTGAATATAAATGTGTGCTGGAAAGGTTGTTTACTGAACAGGGGGAACCTGAGCATCGTGAGTGCCTCCCATGCAGATCACAGCAGCTGTTGGGGGCAATCTGCTGTAGATAATATTGATATATCCCCATACCACACTCTTATACAGACCTATATTTCCACCAGTATTTTACATTCCTCCACCTACACAGAGAAGGGAAAAAAGTGTTGGAGGGTTGGGTGTCATCTTTGTCAGATACCAAGTGTTTGACCAGCTTCCAGTGGCTGGTTGTGCTCCCAGTGCGTATCTCTTAAGGATAATTGATTCCACCCACAGATAGATCATGTCTGAGTATGAAGAAAACCTTGAACATTGTTTAAATTATACAGGTAGAGTGGGATCAGTCTGAGCACTTGAGCTCTTCCTCCCAAAGAGAGGAACCATTTTATCTTACTTTGTTTCCTTTTTCAGTCAATTAACAGAAAAGTGCAATTTAGAGGATGATGTATGTGATTACTTAGCCATCAGCTTTAGGGTGAGATAATTCATAATACAGATTCTTTTGACTGGGCATGGAGACAAAGGTTGAGTCATGTTTAAGTGAATGTCAGCCAGACCTTACTCAATAATTTCTGCCCCAACTCTTCTTCCTGCTATGAATTTCTTCTTGCCATCTCAAGGGCAGTAGTTAAAGCAGTACAGAACAGTGTCAGACTAGGAAAACAAGCAGCAAACCCAGCAGTACTAAGGCATCACCTTCTAATATAAAATTGACAGACAAGTCTGAGGAACAGGGCTGTGTGAAAGATACCCATCGTACTGAATTTTGGAGGCAGCACTGGAGCATAGCTGCCTTGGAAAAATAAAATATATGTACTTCAGATTTTAGATTTGGGTTGAAAAGTCAACATATGTATCTGCCTGGAACTAGTGGCTTCAGTTTGCTATGTTCACCTCTGGAAAATTGTTGCTCATCCAACTGTGAATATGACAGAGAGCCAGGCTCCCCTGAGGGAAGCTCAGGAACAGGCAGTTTCAGTGGATAAAGGATATCATTGGCACACACACACCCTGTGCTGGGGAGACCCACTCCTGAGTGATGGCAAGTAAATCAGAAATAATATCCTGGGCCAAGGGACTGCAGCTCTGGAGGTTGTTGTGATGTGGTTACATGGACAGAAGGTGAAAGTGAATGGCCTCCAGATGCAAGGACATTTAGGGAGGTATCTGGGGTAAATGAGGTAACTCCTGAAATGGAGAGGGAGCACTCCAAAGACCCAAAGGGATACAAATAGCAGAGAGCACTAACAGGCACCATGGAGATGGGATCAATGTGGTTGGAGGGGGATTAGACTAAATTTTGTGTTTGATGCTTTTGTGGCTGTTTCATGAGAAAGGTGTCTCTGGACATGGAAGAAGCTAGAAGTGAATGGCCCGCACCCTGGTGAGACAGCAAACAGATCAGGTGGAGGATAACAGAGCCACAGACCCACTTGCAACATGAACCCTGACAGATTGCAGCAGCTGACAAAGGCAGTGAGGTGTTACTGATGCAGAGGTGCCTGTGCCAGCCCAGGGAGAACCACTCTTGTGCTTGCACAGAAAGGAGAAGAGCACGACTGGGAGGGGACTGAGTCTCAGGCTGACCCAGCTGCCTGGATGGCCCATGCTGGGTAGTGACAGTCTTTACTCAGTTCAGTGAGGCACTTCCTCAGATAAGCATTTATTCATGCTTATCTACCCTTTCAAAAGGCTAAAGGCTTGTCCCTGCAGGGAAGTCTGGAAAAGCCAGAATATAAACACAAGATTTAGAACTTGGTTTCCCACACTGATGAAATATTAGTTGAATGTTACTTGACCCAGCCCAGCTAATGTGGCTGTTGGAGAGCCACAGGGGTGATACACTGCCCAGGGACCCTCACAGGACAAAGCAGAAATTGAATTAGCCCTTTTGACATCCAGCTTAGACCACAATTCCAGCCAGCACATCCCAGCATGGACATTATGTCCAGTGGAGCTAATGAACAAACCTCTCATCCCTCTCTAGTGCTGTTGGCTGCATGCTGGACACCTCATGCTTCTGCAGTTTCCTTCACAGCAGAGGTCCAAGAAACCACAGCTGATACCCTGCTTTTGTCAATCTCTGCAATACCTGAACAAACTAGAGAAAAAACAACAAAAATCACTTGCATGTGAGGTGAATTCCAAAGATCACTGTGTGCTGGGAAGCACCATGGGAGGGCCTGAAAGTGAAGGGGAGCAGGCTGCCTTCATACAGGACCTTTATCAGGTCCACAGCAGCCCTTTGTGCCCACAGTGAGCTGGGTTCAGCACATAAAACCAGATATCAAATTCATGTGAATCCAATAGGCTAAGCTATAAAATTCTTAACGTGATATTGAGGTGTTACTCTGATGTAATAGGCCATTTAGAAAAAAATGGATATAGATTTTCTGTCTTTTACCTGATCCATTTCCTTTCTCACAAAGGAGCAGCTAAGGAACAAAGTGCTGTGCTCTTGTTTCATAACCATTCCTCTGATGCTTATGGTGATACTTTAATGGAGATGCTTTGAATCATTTGCTTTATATTGCTGTTACCTGTTATTTTCATATCCGCTTTCCATTACACTTAAGCCAAGCACCCATTTAGTAATTCTTACCCAAGGCCACGAGCAAACAATAGCAAGATATTTAGGGTTACTAAAAAGCCTCAGGAACTTTGTGTGTCCATAAACTGTACAAATATTTTTTGTGAACCAAATGAATTTGCACACATGGCTGGGATTTGTGCTCAGAGCTGTAGATGTTGTAGTTGTGCAGGGTTCTTGGCACCTGTGCTCCAGGAGTGGGAAATTTCAGCAATTTGTTATAAAATGCTGCATTGCAAAAAGCTTGAGCACTTTTTTTATTCAAAAGATTGAGTGCATGTTGCATATCCTTTCCTGGCACCTTGTCTGCAGGGAGGTTGGGCTCAGCAGCGAGAAGAAGAGGCAAATCCCTTGATGAAGCAGTAAAACTCCTGGATTTGACTCTGTCAATCCTTAATACCAGCGTCAGAGCAGAGGAGTGATGGGGATGCTTCCAGAGTTAATTGCAATTTCCTACAATATGATAGTCTGTAAAAAATTTGTGGGTTTACCCAAATATATATCTATTAAAAGCAGGAACAACAGATATCTATCATCTTCAAAAACATTTTGCTCAAAGCAAATAAAATTCTCTAAACCTCACTGTCTTTCCCTACCACACACAGTCTCCCTCTGCCAACCTAAGGCAAGAGTTTGAAGGCAGCAAAACATCCTACTTTTGACATTTTCTGAATATATCATTTTTCATTGTGAAGTCATCTCATACCTTCGAATTTGCTAAACCTTTGACATATTATAAAAACCACAAACAACGGCAAACAAGAACAGCAGCAAAACAACACATACTTCCCTGAAACCTTTAAATAAAATTATTTTTTTCCCATTTGTCTTACAGGTCCATTGAGTTGATTTGTTGTCCTCTGGTTGCTGTGTATGTAATACAGGGGGTTTGGGAGAAGAAAGGGTTCTATTGGAGGTATTCAATTCAATCCTTCATTTTTAGCTTCTGGTAGTGTTGTCTTTAATAATTTAATTCTTCAGACATGCCATTGTGGGTATATGTGTAGGACATTGTCACTTACCTGCCTCTTACAACCCAAGGGTGTCAGAAGTGGGAGCCTGAACAATAATGGGAAGCTATATTGTATTATTTTGTCCAGAACATTGTACAAAGCAAGGGACAAGTTCACTGTCAGCCACTCTGAGGGCAGAATCTATCATCTGGTGCTGTGGAAATGAACAGGTTGCATTCCCTGGTTTCTCTGAATGTACCTCTTCTCTTACACTAAACTGGGTGCTGAATGCAGGCCTCTTCCCAAAGTTAGAGAAGAGCAAGCTGGACACAGCCAAATGCAACTTGAGCAAGTGCAAAGGAGCTAATGATTTGTAAAGTCTGTGTTTAGTAAATAAGAAAGCAAATATTAAGGGACCGTCAAAAAGATTTGGTTCTAAAGATAAGTAAAAAGATTTGGTCCTAAAATCAAACCCTTTATGTTCTGCTAATTAATACTTAATCATGCTTAGTATTCATTAAGTATTCTGTGGTTTTGCCACTACCCTAACTCTTAATTCAGTGAGACAAACCTAGTAGGTGACTGATTTGGTAGTGATGTCATTAGAACACCATAAATCATATTGACCCAGTGTTAAACAGCTTTTTAGTTTCAGTCCTTTTTGGAAACCTGAAGCACTGGGACATGACTCAGTGGAGATGAGGGATTAATCTTTCTTTACTGTTCTTGCTTTAACAAGATTGTGTACAAAGATAAAAAAAAAAAATACTTGAACCACATTATAGTGCTAACACATGCACTCCACCCCCTCCCCCAAAATGCCAAAAAAACAAGAAAAACACAAAAGAAATTATTCTCAGCATAATTGTTGGTGAAATTCTAGTGTCTGGAACCACCCTGTTTCCTGTATAGTAAGAAAACTGTGCTGGAGTAATGAGATACAAAATCCTAGTTCCCTTAGCTGTGCCCAGTGAGGATCACAATGTACTTGCTCCCTAATCACTCCTAAAAAGGGTTTTTTGATCTGATCCTTTGGTCTGATCCATCTGAATGGCATCCTGAATGGCACAGTCTGGATTTCAGAGTGTCCTCCAACAGTTCTGTTTCCACCAAAATTTCCCCCTGAATGGGGAAATGTGCCTTTCTCCTGAGCAGGCTAAAGGTTGCTCCATACCTCACTGATTTTTGTTGAGAAAAGCTCTTTCCCTGGAAGAGTTTGGTGCCAGTGGCAGCTCTGGATTCCCCTGGGACATCCTTGCTCCTGAGGCCTGTGATGGAGAGAGTGCTTGGATGGGTGGTACTTCCTCAGATTGAATGTTTCCCTTGTTGCAACTCCTAAGGAGTTAAAAGAACAAAGGGGGACAACTTTCAAGAATTTTTAAGGAAGCAGCCAAAGTACCCTTAAATCCTTTAAAACTGATGGTTAGCAAGACCATGAAACTGCAGGAAAGTAAATACTGATGTTTTTAAAGGATAAATAGTGTGACCAGGGTAATTACAGTTATTTCAGTATGGCATTGATTCCAGAGAAGAAAATGGAACAGTCAATCTGGGATTTGACTGATACAGGATTAAAAGACAGTAATGTAATTAATGCTAATCTACCTAAGATTATTAGCAGTAGATCTTGTCAAACTAAAATGGATAACTTTACTTGATAGCTTTACAAACTATGCTGATAAGGGGAATAATATCCCTTTGATGGACTTAGGCTTTGCTAAAAAAATTGCCTTAGTGCCACACAGAAAAGTAGAAAATCAACATGGATGCATTGAATTGATTAAAAGCTGCTAATGGGAAGAACTCAAAACATTCCTGTAAATTAGAGATCATTACTGGACAGGTGACCTGCTAGTAAAGATTGCTATTTAACAGTTCTGTCAATGCTTTGAATAAAATCCTATCTGATGAAGCAAGGTGATGACAGTAATATTGGGGGAGGAATAAATAATGAGGAGAGGTGTGATGGTGATGGAATGATCTGCATTGATTGGCAAACTGAGCTTGGCCAAGCAATGTGCCTTTTGCAGCAGCAAATACAAAGTCATAAATTGAACAAAGAACAAAGGAATGGGTGCTGGACAGAGGCTGCTGCTCAAGAAACTGGTTCCCTGGAAGGTCTGGCCAAGATGGATGAAACTGACCCACTGCAGACTCCTTCTTTGGGGGTCTCACCAGTGGAGTGGAGAGGTTTCTTGGATTGTCAGCTAGTGGACCAGTCAATCAATTTTGTGAGGTTTGAACATTCTAAATTCAGTTGGTGGTTGTTGTAGGCTGTTTTTGTTTTATCATATGTCTATACATAACCAAAGTCTTAATTCAGCAAGTTACCCAGGACCATTTCTTCCATTAAGCATATGCTTAAATAGTTTGCTGAGCTGGGGACCTTTGCCACAAGATACTCTTCCATTATCTTGTGGTTGTTTTTTTCCCTTGGTTTCATAAACTCATTTGGATGCAGTGGTTTTCTGTGGTTTAATTTACTTTCTCTGTGTTATTATTGTCTCCAAACTGTGTATATTTACAAAAGGAATTAAATGAGTTCTATTTATTTTACAGCCTGTAATGGCCCTTTTGGAGGGAAGCCATTATGTAGATACTTAGAACATACATCTTTTCACATTAGAGAGCTCTCATGACATAAATACAAGAAAACAAATATCAGGCTCAGTCTTGGGAACAGTTTATTGCAAAACAGGCTTTATTTCCAAGAACAGCTCTGTAAAAAAGCTGAACTATTCATTCAGCTGGCAGTGTATCCTGATTTTTCCCCATTAAAGCAGGAGTTTTGTTATAGATGTCTGGGTAAAATTGTCATTAGAAAATGAATGTGCTTGTTTGTGAGTAATTGCATGTGCAGAAATCACAACCAGTTTCAGTAAGACTGTTCCTGTTGCTCCCAGTTTCAGCTCAGCTAAATGAAGAAGATTTAAAAACCCTTTTGTGTTGCATAGTCAGTACAGAAAAATTAAGCAGAAGCTGCATCTGGACCAGTGTAATGAATGTTCCATTAGAAAGGTGAAAGGAGAGGAGAGGAG